>JAQGAA010001189.1:0-16862 GCA_034696425.1 Isotoma viridis | reverse complement strand
GCTTCTTGCCAGTCTATTTGATTTCTTAGGACATCATCTAACGCTCCAAAAGTAGCATTTTGTCCAGCATTTTCTTTCCAAGCATCTAAAACATCGCGATAAGCTTCAGAAGGTTGAATTTCATTCTTTAGTAATTTATGGGTTGTAGAGAACATTTCAACATGGTCTATTCCCAATGCTTCATAAAATGCTTTCCATTTTAGAATGTCCGTCTTCAGAATTTTTACAAGCTCATTGAAATGTCTCCGTTCCACTAGAAAATATGAAAACAATAGACATTAGATACGTTTTTGAATTTGCTTGAATAATGCACTCTTCTTGATGTTAAATGCTGTTACCAATCTTATCAGGCTTAGTACTTGTAGCCGACCCAGGATGAGTTTTAAAAACATAGGTTTTAGAATCTGGACTCGGTGTTCTTGGTGAAGGGGGAACTGATTCGGATTCCAATTTGTTAACCAAGTCTTTATAAATTCTGCTAATGTTCGGCTGCTTCAGGGAATTAATAAGCTCCCTTGTAGCCCCATCTCTACTCAAGGAGTTTTAAAAACTTTGATTTTAAAATATATTTTAAATCTACTAATTTCTTACCTTGATGAGATTATACTCAGCAATTTGATATTTTTAGCCTTTCCTACGAGTTGAAATATCTCATAGTCTTCCCTCTGTGAAATTATTCCTTTCTTGACTAAATAATCCCCAATATGCCTATACTGAAGATCTTCAATCAGATAAGGTTTTAAAGTGGTAAGTGCTGGATTATGATCCATTGTTAAAGAATTTCTGAAATTTTGAACTTCTGATACAATGCCAATCTAACCTTAAGTTTATTCGTTTTACTTTCCACTCAAACTGTCAACCACTAGTTGAAATTTGTCATTGGGTCTGACATACTATACCTGAGCTGATATCAGTTGAAACTATTAATTATGCATTAATTTTGGAAAATTAGACTGATTGACGCAAGACAAATCCCGTAGTCAGTTTCAGTTAATCCTGCAACGCTGGTGAGATTAAAGTAATTATGTTTTTCATACAAATCTACGCTCTATCCAACCTCAAACATGTATCGCCTCTTATTGAAATATTATACATTCGATTGTACAATCCCCTAAAAACAACAAGACTTTACTATAGGTGGAGATCTGTTTAATTTAATGTGTACCAATTTCACGCTGAATGTCAAAGTGATAATGAGCTGAGCGCAGTAAAACTAAACCATGCAAGAATACATAAAGATATCAAATTATCAAGTGCCAAGAGTTCTGACATTGTAAAAATCTCCTGAATGATGTGATGATTATGATAAGTGAAATTAGATATTTGTGTGCTTGTATATGTTCTGCTTATTTCCTTTTTTGTAATTTTGCTTATCTACCTAGGTACATATTTTTATGATGAAAGGTGATGGCAGGATTTTATTCTTTGGTAATAATAGTAATGATAGTGGTATCATATTCCGGCATATTTTTCGGATGATAAAACTTTGTGAGTGATAAAGCTAACGTTTGGGTGTAAAAGTGTAATATGCTAGAGTGTGCTATTACATTTTCGCAATAGCACCAATCACTGAAGTATGTGAATAAACCAAAAATGTAATAAAATATCAAACACAATTTGTATTTGTATTACTTCTTGTTGAAACAGTCGCATGAATCATGTAAAGCTGTAAAGATGATTGTAATTTGAAAACTACAAATAATGATATTTTTAGGAAACTGTAATATATTTGGTTGCTAACTTTTTGATACGTTTTCCAATTTTCCTAAATATCAGCATAGTAATTAAAGGCTTATCATTTTCGAATTTTATATTATGATTCAAGATAATTGATTTTGTATGCTCTTTGAACACAGGTTTTAGAATCTATTTGGTTAAAGAGTATTAATTAACTTAATATCTGTAGCCCAACAGCATAATATCTTTGGAAGATTAAAGGGAAACAAAATTTGCTACGTTCATTTTTAATCTTTACACCAGACTCACATTTAATTTTAGTCATGCAGGGCTATTAAAATTAAATGTGGTATGTTGTTTTGTATTAAAAAAGTTCCATCTTCCTAAAATCATACATCTATGAAACCTATGGTAAGACCGTACTTTAGGACGAAAAATGTTATATTCATTATTTAAGGCGATATATATAAAAAGGGTTTGGTTTAGACGAAAATATTAAGTTCTATTATCCAGCAGAACAGACCAAGTCTATGAGCTAAATACTCAACGCGTATTTGAATTCATTTGACTTGAGCAAATGACCTAAAATCGTATCATGTAACTAATAAAAAATATAATAAATATAATAATGTTCTTATTTTAAGTAGAAAACTACATGCACTAACTACTACAAGGTTGCAGTTGAATTGTGGTTGACAACTTTTGGCTTAATCCAAAGAATAGACTTTGTTGTACTTTCCTCTAAATCATTTTCTTGAAGTCTTATCTTGTACGGAAATGACACGCTTGCTATGGTTAGTGGCTTAAAAGTGATTAATATGTCCTTTAGACATTAAAAATTAAACTGATGAGCTTCTGGAATTTTTCTCAGTCCAAAAGCAGTTAAAATGAAATAACTTGAGAGACATTTATTAATCAAATTATTTTTTTATAATGCAAATTCTGTCGAGTGTATATTTTATTCTTATTTCATTTGTAATCTCAACAGAGCTATATTCAGTTGCAGGTTTGTAATTAGTTACATATATTAATAAAAGTTATTATTTTGAATAATGTAGTAACACATCAATACTCAGATTTATGTTTGATCAAGATAAGTAATATTTACACATATAGTAATATTCAAAAGGATTTTAAAAGTCTCTACTATTAAAATAGGAATAAACTGTTATCAGTGCGGAGCAGAGGCAACTTCTACAGATGGGCCTGTCGATTCTCGAACAATGAAGGCAATCAGGGATCAGGAATCTTGTAAAAGTTTTGAAACGGCTTTCTCTTGGTCTGGATTTGCTATACGATGTGGAGAAAACCAAATTTGTTCAAAAATAATAACCGCAGGTCCTGAAGGACCACGAACCGTGAGAGGTTGTGCGGAAAGAAACAGCTCTATAGGCCAAATTCACCAGCTTCGATGTGGAATAATGGTGTCACAGAGAATGGGTCCTTCAGAGTCAGATTTTGCAGATGGAGACAAAGATGAAATATGCTTTTGTGACTCGAATCATTGTAATTTGACCGTTTTAATGAAACCAAACAGTATTTATGTTATTTTGGAGATCTGTACTTTGTATTTGATTTATTTTGTGCGATAGATTAAAGTATCAGAAATACCAATTTTTTGCCATGAAATTTATTTATTTTAAACTTGAGTTTCTTTTGACACATTGCTAACTTTGATCTCTAAAGCTGGCTTTTTCATTGTGTTTGACATCGTCCGACTTTTAGTTTCTTTACCTTCAAATGCAGCTGGGTAATTTTCTAATAAAATGGAGACAATCATCGTGAAGCTAGGCCTTTGAGCCGGATCGGTGTTCCAACATTGCAGCATTAGGCTGTATCTGAATTTATAGAATATAAAACTTTAATACAAGACTTAAATTCAGTATCAGAGTTTCATGTAAAAGCTCATGTAATTTATAATACTATTCTATTATAAAGATGCTTATAATTTGGAATAGGATATTTTTCAATTTAGTAGAAAACATACAAATGGTCAGTTGCGTATTGCGGTATTTTCATTCGTAATCCTTGTTTTAATTGTTCAACAAAAGTAAAATTGAACTCATATCCTGGCCATGGGGCTTCTGCGAGGCTAAAAATTTCCCAAAGCGTAACTCCATAACTCCAAACGTCTGAATAGGTAGAAAAATTCATGTCCGCTAATGACTCAATACTAAGCCACCGCCAGGGGAGAGGCGTCTTTAACAATTTTTTAGAAATATCATATAAAAATACACCTTTAAGCTGAATCGAATGCATTTCATAATGTACATACACAGTTTATCAATTAAAATATCTCATTTAAAAAAAAATCACAAGGAAAAATAACTTACATTTTGTTTTTTGACGTAAACAGAGTACGCATACAATTGACGTGCCAATCCGAAGTCTGTAATTTTAACAACTTTCTTTCCAGTCAAAAGAACATTTCTTGTAGCCAAGTCCCCATGAACAACATTCACAAAAACCACAGAAAGACCAGAAGCAGACTTTTAGTGTATTTATTTCAACTATTCCAAACGCTTACTATTTATTATTAAAATATCCTTACTTTTCTTGATGCTAAATACTCCATTCCAGAAGCTATTTCCCCGGACCATCGAATAAGATCTAGAGTTGTAACTCCTTCATCAGGTCCAAAAGGGTTTTTATCGCTAAAAATGATTTTATACCCAAAATTATTTTTAGTTTACTTTTATTCTTGATTGCATTTTCCGTACTAGTGATTTGGAGGCTTTTTTGCTATACATCCACTTCTCACTATGTTGGTAAACATTATTCTTGAACTTCGAAGGTATGAAGTAAGATTCCCAAAAGCACAAAAGTCCAAAATTATATATAATTTTCCTAAGTATAAACAAATGCATTAATCAGAAATCATCCTCGAGTTTACGTGACTGAACTTATTGCAAGACATGTCTTACATACTTTCTTTGATTTCAGCAGTAGAAGCACCAATCAAATCGATAACATTCTCATGCTTGCCTACGTAAGAATGTACTTTGAGTTCATTTAACAATGCTTTAAAATATAAAACATCTGTTTGGGTTGGATCAACTGTTTTCACTGCAACTGTAATTTCATAGCCATCGTTTTTATGAAGCTGAGCTTTGAATACTGCACCATAAGCCCCACGCCCAAGGGGATTGCCCATATCTAATTAGAAATCGCATTTACTACATTTTTATGCTGACGGCTCAGGCAAAAATGTTATTATGAGTGAATAGACCGAAATGAAGATCGTCAACTGATACTTCAAAGTCTTCTTTCCTATATCTTTGATAAGGTGCTTTTTCCACAAGAGATTTAGTATCAACGTCCAGAGGAAAGGGTTCCAATCCTTCTTGAAACTCTAACACTTCTCCTTCAGTAAGTGCACGGTCAGCTGCAGCTTGTTCTTGTTCATCTTTTAAATCCAGTATCAAGTAGTGGACAGTCAAGCAAACGTAATACTTGTAGAACAAATAGCCATTGTAAATTGCAAGTGTTGGTATATGAATTCCAAACTTGAAAGTATGAATGTAATAGATTAATAAGCCAAACGTTGTGTTTATGATTGTGCTTATCTTAAATATTCTCAGTTTCCTAATATTTTTCTAGAGTCCAAATAAATTACCATTAGATTTGGGTAAATTATCAAGTTGGTACTTTGCTCATCATACCTTTTTACAACTTTTGTAAAATTGGTAGTCCATCATAACTGAGATCGACGCATGAAGAATGTACCCAAGCCAAAGACATAACCTAACTTTAAATTGAGTTAAAAACTTACGTTAGCCTTTAATAAAAAAGTATAGTTTTAGTAGCTAATTTGAATGAATCAAAAATTTAGTAGTTTTGTACAGTAGTAATCTCCAATTTGCTGGACTTTTTCCATCTGCCATCGATCCCAAAGTTGATACACGTCTAGGATTAAGAGACCGATTCCCACGACTATCATAATCTTAGAAATAAATTTAGCTACAGAGTAGTAATTGCTTTAAAATTTGAAATAAGAAAAAAACTAATTGTGACTAAAAATACTAATATCTGTACCACATTTAGAAACGCTAGCCATCTCGCTGCTCCTTGAAGATGAAATCCGCAACATGGATGAAATCTTTCGTTAAAAATTTTCATCTTCCATTCATTTAGCTTTATCTATGAGAAAGAAGAATGCAACTAAATTTTCTAAGTTGAATCGAGTTAAAAAAAACACTTATTTTAAATGAATTTAGACAGATCAACTACGTCAGAAGCTCTTTCTTGGAAAAGAGTTCATGTTATTTGTTGTTGACTAGACTTTTCTTTGTAAAAATAAGGAAAACTCTGGAATGTGGCATTAAAATTTTGAAAGGATATGACTTAGTTAGGAAATGTGACTTAAACAGTTTAGCCACAAATATTGGTTTTAGGATTCTCGTCCTGTTTTATTTTATATCACGAAAGGCATTTTTATGTTAACCAGCCTGACCAAAGTTTGCGCATTTCCCCTTCTACAATTTAATTTTAGAACAAATTGCCTAAATTGTTTTAGGATTCTGAAGGTAAGTTTCCTCCAACAAGCCATTAAAATAAACACTGGATTATAGCTATGATGGTTTTGTGCTATTTTACGCGTAATTAAATACAGTATTAAATAGAATAGGTAATTAATTTACAATAGATCTTCCATGCTAACATGTTAGATACATTCTACTCTAAAAGAATTTGAATTAATATGAAGCTTTGTGAAGCAATGTCTTTATTTTTGGAGAGCGAGAGTGATTGATAAGGTTACAAGTAGGTTAACTTCCAGTGTAGTTATAATTATCAAATCAAATTCCAACTATGCTAATCATATGTTGGACATTATTATTACACAAGAAAATTTTTTAATGTTAAAAAAAACATTTATATGTCAATTAGTTTTGAGAATCCCATTCTTTAAGCTTTCTGGACATTTTCAGTGTATTTTCCAACGAAATTTCCAGGAGGATTATAATTAGCAATTACAAATTGGCCCTTAGGCCCAGAAGCCAATGCAATTCCCAACTCTTTAGTTGATTTCCAGACAACCTAAATTTAATTTTTGCAGTTACCTTTTTTCTTTATACCAAAATTATTCCTTCATTGGGCACATATACAATACCTGAGTAAAATGACCTGTGAAATAAAAATTTAAAATTTAAAAATGGTTCGATTTGAAAACGTGGACAATGCTTTATCAGAGTATTAACATTGTTACCTGTCCCTTTCTGTCCTTCCTTCTTACTAAAATTGTAATCCTTGATTTCAGAATACCATTGATCCACAGGTCGCTTTCCATCGATTGTGTCAGTACTCCAATACACATTTTCACCAAAGCCACAAGTGCTATGTTGCATCTTTCCCTGTTTTGCTATATTATTAGCCCATGCTTGAGCAATTTTTCCAAGCTAAAAATGCCAGAAGCTTAAGTTAGATAGAACAAGAATTATGTAACAAGCCAGACCTGTTTAAAATCACGAAATCCTCACTGATTAAAAAAATTGTAGCATAAAATAAGGAACACTTTACATCATTGTTCAGAGTCAGTGGTGGAGATCCATGTTTTGCACGTAGCATATTATGTTGCTGAAATTATGAAGTAGAATTAATTTTATTCTCATACCACTTTTGTAAATCTAGAAATTGCTCTGTTACTGAATTCACCAAAAGAACTTACGTCTAATGCATCTTGGATAAATTTAGCATCAGTGGTATTATCAGTCTATGAAAAATTAATCAAATATTTCTTTTAAATGCTTTAAAATTTAGACGTACAGAATTTTCACGTTATATTGTCTGCATTTTATTTAAAAATTATGATTTTATACCTTTGGAGCGGTACAAGTAGCAGGGTCTAAGCAAGGAGCAGATCCCCCCCCTGGACCTGAAAAAAGCGATTTAAGATTAGAAGTTTAAAATTTTTAATTTTTTTTTCATTTCAAGTGAGATTACCTCCAGGACAGGCCCCACCTCCTCCACCTCCCCCAGATTTTTTAACCGTTTCGACTTTAGTCTTTGTACTAGTTGTCCCATCTGAGTACTTCTCTGTTGTAGTTGTAGTAGTCGTCTCAACGACTGTACCCTAAACAAGTTTAAAGTTAGGTCTGTCAATTATGCTCCTGAGACTTATTCTTCATGAAAAACAAGACTATAATCATACGTCTGCTTCAGTTGTGGTTTTGGTGCTCTTAGTTGTGCTACTACTGACAACTTTTTTGTCCCCCATGGTGCCTTTGAATCTCAATTGTAGAATCTTTTTAGAAAGCTTTATTCATGTTGTAATTCATACACATTCTTTGTCTTATTATTTCCCCAATAATCAAATCATTTCATGATACACATGAGGATATCAGAGTAGTTGAGCTAAAAATTGCTATAGAGATTGAATATAAGGCTGTGACTGTGAGACTGGTGAGTGGTGACTCCAAGTATAAGTAAAGATTATTCTCTCTGGGTGAATCTACTCTGGATCCAAAGACCGAAAGAATACTGATTTAGCATTCTATAAGCCAGAAGTTAATTAAGAGTAACGATTTATTAGATTAACGATGAGGAAAGAAACTCTATGCACTATGATAACCTTCAACTTCAATTATCAATGATATCAATGCAAAGTGAGTCCCAATTAGTATTGTCATATTTGCTTTCATGATAATCATAATGTGAACTGTATCATGGGAAATTTGGAAAGCTTAGTAATTTCCCCAATGTTCATATAAAATATTCTATGCACAGGAACCTCCTAAACCATTTTGACAGTCTTCAACATGATCGTGTCTACTTCGTTTGTGATTTAATAAATCAAAGGCATTAACGCTAAAACTCACAATTTGTTTTCAACTTCATTGCATTTAAAAATATTTTCGAATTTATGGATTTAATTACAAAGTTTCAAAAGACTTATAGATAAACACATTTTTGGGGGTTTAGAATATTGAACTCCACCATGAGCTAAAATCGCCATATTCGCCATTGCATGACCTGATTAGATAAAATGCAATATCAGATCGAGTAAACAATAGTCCCTCATTCAAATACATGATGATATAAATATCCAGGACAGACATTTGATAAAACATTTTTGATATAAAAAGTGTAAGCATAACATGGATTAATAATAAAACTCAGTTTTATTTTATTGTTATCCATGCTCAGTCACTGATTTTTTCATTAAAATGGAGTTAAAATCCAAAGTTTTCAAATTTTTAAATAGTCATATCCTAATTTGTGTGCTGTTGTCATATTCTACTCTTGCAAAAAGCTCTCCCAGCTTACAAAATGAAGCCAACTCGATTTCTACCGTTATTAAAAATAAACAAGGGAACACAGATTTTCGTCTTCCGCTTTCCGTTCTTCCAATCAATTACAAACTTCAGATAATGCCGATTCTTGACCCCCTTGATGGTTACCAGACATTCACAGCTCCTGCAAAAGAATGGGTTACAGTCGAGTGTCATGAAGAGACTTCTGTGATAACTTTGCAAGCAATCAATCTCACCGTTAACAATGAAACGATCAATGTATATACTTTCGGATTGTAATTATCTTCTGATTAATTTTCATAATTTGTTAACAGATTTTAGCTTTTTTTCTTATCTAGGTCGTCAATTTGCTGGACGGTTCAATTGCTCAAGTCAATGCTATTTCTTACACGGAAGAATATAACTTTTTGAACATAGAACTTTCAAATCAAATGCAAGTAGGGCAACAGTATGAGATTTTTATTGAATTCCTCACGCCAATTTCTTCGGATGCCCTTAATGGAATGTACTTGGACTTTTTCGAAGATCCGGAAAATGGTGAAACAAGGTTTGGATAATCTCAAATACTTCGTTATTACGAACAAGGATCAATGAATAAGTCTCTAACTAAAAATGTCTTCTTGTAAATAGATACATTGCTACAACTTTATTCGCACCTTATCATGCTCGACGTGCGTTTCCTTGTTTTGATGAACCTTCATTCAGAGCGACTTATGACATAACTATTGGACATCATACAAAATATCATGCTATGTCCAATACAGATATCATCGATACTAAACCAATGTAAGATTTAAATTTAAACCTAAATTTAAAAAAATTATCATTCCTTCATTTCTAATAAATCTATTATTATGCAATAGTGAGGGCATTCCAGATTATCAATGGGATACTTTTGCAGCAACTCCTTCCATATCTTCTTATATTATTGCCATGATTGTTTCTGATATGGAATATGAACAAGCCCCTGAAGGAGTTTTTCGAAATGTCAGCGTCCGGGTATGAAAGCGATTAATTTTTAAACCTTAATGGTTTTATATCTCATTGCAATAAACAAAAACCTACTTTTAATATTCATAGCTATATGCAAAACCACAGTCTATCAGCCAAGGAGCTGGAATTTACGGTGCAAAACTATCCGGAGATGTGATGGCATATTTCGAATCTCTGTTCATTGTGAAGTACCCAATTTCTAAGCTGTACTCTGTAGCACTTCCCCAGTTTTACTTCAGCGCTATGGAAAATTGGGGGCTGATTACTTACAAGTACAAAATATCACTAGTAACATCATTTTATTGCGCAAAATAACTATCTTTCAAAAAACAATTTAAAAATTGGAATTGATAATTTAATGCAGAGAACCAGTGCTGCTGTATCTACCTGGTGAAACTTCTGAAGAAGACAGATACAAAATAAATTACGTCATGTCACATGAATTAGCTCACCAACATTTTGGAAATATCGTTGCCTGCAAATGGTGGGCCTATGTATGGTTAAAGGAAGGTAGAATTTTCAAACTTTACATGCTATTTTATAATTACCTAGAGTACTAGAATTAATTCATTTTAAATCATTTATATGAAAGTGCTGATATGATGAGGCAAAAATCTTTTCGTAGGATTTTCTACATACTTCAGTCATTACGGGATGAATCATACAAATCCTGAACTCAATCCTTGGGAGCAATTTATACCTACAATTTTGCAGGTGGCAATGGAATTCGATTCGACTAATGGTATTTATTTATTTTTAAAAATTTAATTTTCAAATTTAGAAATAATCCCTCCATGCAGCTTGTTTTTTTAAAAATAGAAACACACCCATTAGAAAACTATCCACAAACATCAGCAGCAGTAGCTGACATATATACAGATATTCCATATGAAAAGGGAGCATCAATACTTCGAATGGCATCTGCAATTGTTACAGAATCCGTTTTTATGGATGGCATTCGTCTTTATGTAGACAGATTGTGCGTATTATGCTTTAAACTAATTAGAAATAATACTAATTAAGTTTAAATTTTGCTTAAAATATATTTTAACATTATACACAGCCAATATCAAAGCGCAGAACAAAACGATGTTTTCCAAGCATTACAAGAAACTGTAAATGCTTCCCCAACGGTTTCTTTACTTCTTCCAGCATCTGTGCTTGAAATTCTGGATACTTGGACAACTCAAGCAGGATATCCTTTGCTTAAAGTTAGCAAAATTGACTCAAATACACTGGAAATTTCTCAAGTAATAGTTCTTTGGTTTATATTTATATTCGCATTAAGTATTATTTAAAAAATCTTGGCAAGCAATGCTAGTGACAGGAATTCTAATGTACATTAATAGTATATTCTCATCTAATGTAACAGGAAAAGTATATAGACGGAGACCCAAGCAATCCTTCAGACACTTGGTGGGTACCTATTTTTCTGTCACCACGGCCAAATACTACATTACCAGAAAATTTTCCTGATGCCTGGATACCCCAATCTGCTTCGTCAACTGTAATCAGCATTAACACTGATCAGACAATAATTGTTGACCCAGGATCAGTTGGTAAGTCTTTCTAGATTTTAATGTTTCTAAATTGAAAAAACATAATAATTTAATACTAACTAACAAATGCAATGTAACGCATTATTGTAAGTTTTTATACGCATAAAAACAAATGTATAACAAAGAAAATTGAATTCGTAATGCTCAACGCTTTCTTCAGGATACTACAGAGTACAGTATGAATCCTCGATGCTTCAGAAGATCTTGGAGCAACTGGAAACAAATCATTTGAAAATACCAACAGTTTCTCGTAGCAAAATATTAAACGATTATTTTCATTTTGCGTTTGAAGGTAAATCAATGTGATAACTTAAATGATACCTTCTTTGTTAGTTAGCATTCGGGATTTTTTGTTCAGAACATAATTTTAAATTGATTTTATTTTTCAATTAGGAATCGTCGATGTAGATACTGCTCTTGAATTGACAGCTTATTTGCATCAGGAAACTGACCTTGTTGTTTGGCAGGGTGTGTTGCCCTTTATGGAAAAATTGTCCCGATTGCTTGTCAAAGAAGAATATTATGAATATTTTGAGGTACATATTTCTTATAAAATACACGTCAAAGACTCTTTCGTCATTATCAGATCTCTAATATCCTTATGATTTCGAAGGCATACGTTGGGAATAAAGCGGGACAAGCCCTGACTTTGTTGGAAGAAACTCAAAATCACACCTTCTTGGAGATAGGAGAGAAAGCGATTCTTCGGTCCCATTTAATTAAATGGGGGTTCTTAAATGGGAAAAATTCGTTTTGGAACCAAGAGGCGAATTCTTTGTTCACAAAATGGATGCAAAACCCTGAATCTGATAAGACTCTGTGAGTAGAGAGTTTGATTTCCCAATTACTTTCTTTCTCAATTAAAAATAAACTTTAAATTATTTTATAACAAGTTTATAAAAAATAAAAACAACTGAACAAAAATATTTTAAAATAAAATATTAAATATTCTTAACATTTTATAGAATTCCTGTGGACATTCAACAAGCTGTCTATTGTTCACAAGTAATGAATGACAATGACGACAACAAAATCTGGTCATTCTTGTATTCTCGCTATAAACACACTAAAAGGCTGGGTTATTTTACACCAAGCTCGAGAAGATTTTTGAAAGCTCTAGCATGCACGAGCAATTCAACTTTAATACACAAGTAGGCAATAAAAAACCGAATATTTCTATTTATTTCTAATATTCAGTATACTCAAGGTTTAAATTCAAGTCTGTAACTCATATTTGTTGAATTTTAGGCTTATGGAAAGCATAGACTCATCTGATATCGAGGAAAGTGACAAGTCAGAAGTCCTTAAATACCTTGCAGAAAACCCAATAGGAAAGAATATGTTGATGGAAAATCTCAAAGCTCCTAATAGCCTGATACACAAGTAAAACAAATTGGTGCTTTGAAATTATTATACATTTGAACATTTCATTTTATTATATAAATTCTCGTTTCTCTTACAGTATCAAATCAAACAAAGAGTTGGGATCCTTTTTAAAAACTCTAACATCATACCATTTAAATGCAATTGAAATCCAAACGGTGATTCTAACTTAACATTTTCTGTAGTTATGCAGTAGTTGTGTAAAGTTTTAGTGATTTTCATTTAATTATTTATTTTTGCAGTTGGAAGATTTGAAAAATGCCTTGCCTTTAAACAAAAAGAAAATTTTGTTGAGAAATATCAAGCAGATTTATAAAAATTTGGAATTTATGAAACATTCGTCAGCTAGCATGAGTTTTTGGTTCAAATACCAAGCATCTTTGATTACATAAAATTAAAAAATTAATGGCAATTTTTCTTAAACAAATGATTTCTTTGAAAATGTCTTGTAATTCGTGTGGACATAAAAAATGAAAGAATTCCAAAACAAGTTTGAAAAAAATATAACATTTATTGACTAGATTATGAAAATAATATAATACTGTTAACAAAATCGGATTCACAAAATCAATAAATCAATATAATCCACACCTTTATGTATTATCACATATATTATATATCTTATCACATAATTCACATGTGAGACAATCGTTTAATACCTGGAATATCTAAATTACTATATAAAGCATAATTCCTCCATTTATTAGGTTTAACATGAGTATACTCTAAAGGAAAATTTGTAATTTTAAGATTAAATACTTTAAAAGTCTCCATCAATGCCTTCTGCTCTCGTTTAAGAAATCCCAAAAGGAGTTTCGTGGTTTCAACTCTTCCCTTACAAACATAAATCACAGCTTGGTACAGAACTTCCATCGAAATGTAAAAAAACGGGGGATCGAAGACAATAACTCTCCAAAGGTCTTGGTCAGGTTCCAAGTCAGTAGATTGGTTGGGAAAGCGAAGATCGAAATACCTGAACTTGGGCAAGTAATCAAATCTTGTATCAATGTCGAGTAAACTGACAGCATCTCCTTGGGATTTCCACCATGCATCCGCTAATGTAGGAGTACACAAACAGCAACTGGCATCAGGCCCAAAGGTAAATCTTAAACCGTCCAAGATCCCATTCACTGTTCTTTCAGTCCAGAAATATTGCTCAAGGTCTCTACGTTCCAGAAACCCTCTATTAAACATTCTACGACTTTCTGCTACTTTCTCCACGTGGCAGCTTTCTTTACTTTCACTCCCATTGCTTTCTATTTCTACTGAGGTAGACGCAGGGCACCTTCTTCTACCCATTTTGATACCTAGTTGAAATTATCCTTTGTCTCCAATAAAGTCTATGAAATGAGAATATGAAATAGTATTTATGGGGTAATGCGTAATCCTTTTGTGGACTACTACTGCTGTTTAGTCAAGAAGCAAATCTAGAATGAAGTTTTACACTGGTCAGACCATTTATTTAGCCAAACTCTATAAAAAATACCTTAGCAGAAACGTTTCATATAAATTAGTACTTAGTTCGTTTTGCACTTCTTCGCATGCGATGTACAACTACTAGACAATATAACAGGATTTCTAGTGAACTTAGAATGACGTTCGTAAAATACATTGAGTAAAGAGTTGTGCAAAAAACTCGACCTTCAGTGTTTGCAATAGTATATGGTAATATTGTTGGATATGGTGAGCTCACTTTTTAGCAAACGTTTTGGCGAACTGACTCTACTCTACCTCATAGTGTATTTCTCACAATGATTTTTAGAAGTTGAAAAGTTGAATGACACAATGGAATCATATTCATTATATCCCATTTATCCCATGCATAGATGTACACGAAGGTGTTTATGCCACTAGTACTCTTTATAATGTTAAAAAATCCACTTAGATTTCAGGAATTCCTAGCATTATAGAACATGAAAATGGTTTGTTGGAATTATGGCATTAGCTTATTGATTTTTCAGTATAAATAAATAATTGTTTTTGTCTCGTCAATGTAGACATTCAATAGTAAAAAAAAGGTTTTAATGAAATGATATATTTTTATTTGATATTTTTCTTGTGCGATATATTATACTCGTTGAAATAGTACAGTATAAGTCTTTACGACTGTCTTAACTGGTTATAAAAATCTGCTTTGATGTTAAATGTTATTAGGTTTGTATAATATAATATTATAACAGTAATTATATTTAATCTTCAGCTTTTTGAAAATGAACAATAGAAATCGGCTGAAGAAATACTTTCGTTAAAGAGTTTAAAAGATAGGTAGAGGATTACATTTTTGTAGATAAACCGGCATTTCTTTGAACTATGATATCACCAGTAACGTTAAAAATCCTCGGTTTAAAAGGTTTATATGATGAATATGGCGATTTTTAACTAGAGTTATATACACATGTTACATGTAGCATACAAATACAATACGCAAACTTTTTATGTAATATTAGTACAGCAGCGGTTATAGCGGCAGCCACCATATAACTTAACTTTCTGTTCCTAAGGCGTTTTGGGGTTTTGGTTTGATTTGTAAAATACATTTAGACTGGAAAATTTATATATTATTATTATTATGAATTTCTGAACTGAAGCTTGGCTACAATTTGTCTTTTCCTTGTTTAAATCAAGTTTCCTGACTATCAGACGTCCCTGTAAGAATATAAAAAGGAAATGAAATTTACAGCTTGGAAAAAGTATGAATAAAAATTAAATTTACGATTCCAACTTACGATGACTCAATGGATCCATCAGTTAAAAGAAAGTTAAGAATATCTTTAGGTTTTTTAGATCCATTTGTTTCTTTTCGTAAACTAGTATCATGATGATTTAGTGAGATATCATCTTTAGATTCAATTTTATTATTGCTTTCACATCCTATTTCCGGTTTTGGTCTACGAAGTTTCATGGAACCTGTTGCCATTTGGTATGCCAAAGAATCAAATTCTTCGTCTTCAGATGGTAAGTTATCTGTTTCGTCTGAATTTCTCAAAGCAACAAGTCTTCTTTTGCCTTTGGGGTCTTCTTGTTTCTCAGATGAGATGGAATTGCTACGACTCGTTTGTGTTGGATGTTGTTTCTGCTGCTTCTGGCTCTGGTCCTGAGAGGGATGAGGCTGGTTATGGTTAATATTAAGAGTACTTATATCCTTATCCTTCTCCTCTGGCTCACTTACTGCTATTAGAACATCCGGGTGGGGACGAGGAGGTGCCGGACAGGTCGGTGATCCTCTTGAAAACCCTTGATGTCCACCTTCAGGAAGTTCACGAGTGGTTTCCAAGTCGCTGTTACAATAGGAAAGGGAACTTGTGGACGAAACTCCAGAGGAACTACGAATGCTACTCATGCTTTCAGAACTGAAAGTTTCAAAATTAAATGAACGAAAAAAATAAATCAAATAATCTAACGCTCTAGGGTTTACACTATAAGCAACGAAAACTTTCTTTATGAAACCTCTACAGAAAATTACTACAAATAAACGTAGGAATTTCAAGGAGAGGCTATAGGCTGTGGAAGCATTTTTAGGACGATGCTTACCTAAAAAATTGTCGACTAACATCTGCAGCCAATTTACTTTGTTCCGATTGGGCTTGAGGACCATGATTCCATGAAAGTCTCTTTTGAATGGCAGAATCCTTCTCTCGACTATTTTCCTTCTGCTCGAAGCAAGCCATTCAGGATTTATAATTTAGATAAGAAGCGTTTTGAATTTTAAGCATTCCAGATTCAGATGCAAGAACCACTTACCTTAATGTCTTCTATAACTCCTGCAGTGTAGTAACGCTTGGTATCTAATCGATCATTTCTGGCAAGCCGTCTAGCAATGCCCGAATTAGGTGTGCATGCTTGATCAATAGAGACCGAGCTACCCAAATCACTTTCTTCGGGATTACTATGAAATATTTGTACTGAATCTTCATTACTGCTCCCAGCCGTATTCTTGATCACCTTTCGAGGTGAAGTAGGGCTCAGAGGGGTGACGGCCTGTGATCCTTTTGGACTACCT
>JAQGAA010001188.1:0-16863 GCA_034696425.1 Isotoma viridis | reverse complement strand
TTTCAGAAATTATGAGGACAGACAGACACACACGGGGTTTCACCCATCGCTGAGTGCGAATTAAACGGTTTATTTTATATAGTGCATGACGATTTTGATTTTGGAATAGCTTTTAAAATGTGTCGCTATTTGTTACAAAGAGAAACTTGACATGGCGAGCATCTTCTACAAACTTTGTATCCTTGTGCAATTTTGTATAGATTTAGTGAAAGTTGGAGAAAGTGGGGTGAGTCATCGTTACTAAACTTGAGAGAGATATATCCAGACTTTATTAATCCCAAGATTCTCAATACACAATATACTTCCAAGAAGTTGGCAATTGGACAAAAGCCAAGAGGGACTAAATAATATTTGTTTTAACTGAAACTGGCATGCTTTAGATAAATATCCAACTTCTGTCCGTCAAACAATGACAGAGGCAGTAGCAGCTTGATTTAAATATAGTAGGACTACTAAAAAGAGTATATCCTATGTGTAAGAATACGGAGAATTAGCTTCGACTTTATTTGAATCGTAATTTGCTTTGAATTCGAGTAGGCATTAAAAGTAACACTCAACAACGATAAACTTGTTAATGGACAATCCTTTCTTCTTATTTGGTTTTCTCGATCAATTTAGTCCACATTTTTTAGTTTGTTACAAGTCAACCCGAAGTTACTCCATGCTACTTGATAAAAAGCAATTGTTTTCGTAGTACAAAAAATTCAAGACCAAATGCTGGAAGAAGAATTTGGAAGAGTAGTTGCAGATTCAGGAAAAATCATACATTAACTCTGACAGACAGTCTTGACAATGTGATTTTTATTTCCTTTGCATTTTAGTATTATCCTAGACGAATTTTTTGTATGGAATCACCACCGTAAATGGACTGAATAAATGGAACAATTACAATTCCATCGTTTCTTGGTGGGTGTAACTAGTCAAGTAAAACGATTTGGCTTCTTCAATGAAATCCTAATTTTATATTTACAAAAGTAATAATATGTATAACCTGCAGAAGCTATTTTCATCGCAGTGGTTATCATCCACCATCAATTCGGAGAAAAATGTTTTCTTCAAGAATAAAGTACAAGTCTAATATTAAGCTAAATATTAGATAGATGACGTGCATGAAGATTGTATGTGTGTAACTCTAACAATAAACATCATTGTAATATATATTCTGTACCCATTAGACTCGAATGTACACGTCTTCAACCTAAATTTCCACAATAATACCTTACTTACCTATAATTTCGTAATGTATGGAGACTAGTAATACTAGTATTATGAAGATGGGCGTTTTCATTTCTTGACTGGACATCACTGATGAAGCTAGCTTATAGTTAGACATGGACGTAAGGATTCAACTCCTTAGGTGAACCTACACATTATTATTATGATTATGATTGACGTGGGCCATAATGGTCAGAAGTCAGATAGTATGAAAAAAAACAAAAGACGTGGTGTTTATAAAGCAAACCTTGTAAGTTGAAGGAAGGATGAATGATGAATCCCCAAAGTTTCTCAAAGTGAGGACGTGCCAGTGCACCAGTTACAGAGTTTAATTGAAGTCCTGAGGAAAAACATATTTTGGTAGAAATTTTTCCAAGAGAAGAAAAGAAAAACTTAGAGGAACGAAGTCTGCATTTGCTCATGAATTACGGAAGTTGTTCTCCAGTGGGTAATATATCGTTCTCGGTTTTAATGCCCTTTAAGGTAGTAAAATGTTACTCTTGAGACAGATGTAGAAAATACTGGGGAAAATGAGAAAAATGCGTGTCTATCTCTATTTTGTAATGTGATGCAGTTCTATAAAAATGTTATTACTCTCATCGAATTCCACTTGTATCTTGTAAGCGTCTATTATAGTATGGAGTTCTATTGCACTTGCGAGAATAGATTTGTAATAGTAGAATTATTTGAATTATTTCCGTGGTAGCAAACAAAGCTTGAATATTTACTACTATTTTAAATGTATGTGAGTTTGAAGTACAAAAATGGAGCAACTTGCTAACGATTTCTAATAGTTTTCTCAGAAAGTTTGGTATGGGGTGCATTGGCTTGAATGAATGTTTATTTCAATTGTTAAGAAAACATACCACGTCCAGAGATTTTAGGACGAGCTGATAATGATTTAAACGAGGGTTTTGTTTATTCGTATTTTTTTTACATCGCAGCATGGTATTTATATTCTGAAAACTCTCATGTCTGTTTGAAAATCGTTTGTAAAAGGTTCTCATCTTATGAATTTAAGAAATAGTCTGTATTTGCTCTCTTTGCCTTCGACTGTTAATGGTTAAGCGTGAATTTTAAATCCCTTTTGGTTTCGAGATCAATATGAAAAGAATCACGCAGTTTGATCTTTTCTTAAAATTATTCTAATACAAAATTAATTTCGCAATAACTCACTGTGATAATAAAAAATATTGTTTCGGTTGAAAGTGGATGGAAGTGGTAGAGTGAAAGGGGGAAAGCTAAACTAGTAATAATAAGCTCCCTTTTATCAAAGGTTTCCACAAATGTGGTTTTGCTACCTGTGGGAGACCACACAATTCTCATATATTTCGGATTTTAGACTTTGAGTCAACCACTTCTGAAGTATTACAAGGGAAAGTGAGAATTTGTTGACTTCCTCATACTGTGTGTAGTGGTTTCTTTACCATTGTAAATGATATGGTTATTGTTGTTAGTTGATTCTGTATTGCCTAAGTATTATAGAGAGTAAAGAGTTAAGTTTCCGGAGGCAAAAATGCCTAATTTGAGTAGTTGCTTTGTTCTCTTAAATCACCTGTATTTAGATCAATGAGTCATAAAAATAGAGTTTATGAAGTGCACATCTATTAGTAAGGAGTGGGGAAAACAATAAAGGGATTGTTATTCATCTTATATACAAAAGAGACCAGCTAGAGACAATCTTTTGAATGTTTGTTATGAAATGAAAGCTTCGAGAGTTTATTTTCCAGAACAGAGACGCTATTATTATTATTATGGCTGGAGTAATTCTCGCCGGCTCGTACCCGTGGACTATCCCTGAGTATGTTTGGCATCACAGAATGGCCAGGCAAGTTGGATCATTTTTCTTTAATTTTCAAAACAATTCATTTAAACATTGGGGAACTTTTGAGCTTCAATTAATTTCTTTTATGAGAATATACATCATTTCATAAAAAGCCTTAGGGAAATTATTTGATGAATCTACATTCCTAAACTGTGTATGAAAGTCTTGCAAGAAGGATGGATTAAGCCAAACCTGAATGGTTTTCATGTCTAAGGATAAATTTAGAAATTACTGGTGCTGATGGTCGACTTTTAGTAGCAGACTGAATCGATCAATGTTGAAGGTTTTTCTTGTTAATAAACAGTAAAGTCATAAAATCCTTTTGTGTAAAAAAGAAGATACCTATATGCACCATTAAGACTATAATACAACTAGGTAACTTCCATGTACTGATCTCATGGCATATGGACATACACCAAGAAACTAAAATTGTTTCGAAAGATGAATTTTGTAGGGTAAATTTCTCATACAAATTGGATACATTTTGCAAAATAAATTCGAAGGTTGAACGCCTTATATTTTCAATAGATGGATTGGCTAAGATAAACGTTTGCCATGACATGCAGCAGCTGGTGGTCTTAGAAAAATTAGGTGATTACAAAAAATTCAGTCTATGGCAAAAAGAAGTATTGTTTCATGCATGGTTAGTCAAAAATTTAAATCAGTTGTAGTCAGTTGCAATTTTTGTTTCATTTTTTGTACTCATGCCGGTGTTTTTTTGTTCACTCCTAATGCGGTAAAGTCTCTAGAACAGTACATAATAATAAGAACAAAAGCCCTGTAGCAGATTCTTGAAAGTCCATAAAATAAAGATATATCAAAGTCTGAATAATAGTGAGGACATTTTTATGAGCTGTTGTTGTCTGTAAGTTTTCTCGTGCAAAAAGATTTTCCTCTGTCTCTTATATACACTTTGTCTTGGTTTTTGTACGTGTTCCTAATTCCATTTCATTTTAGCTTTATTTGCTTATTGCGTGACAGCGGCCAAAACTAAAGGCAAAGTCTTTCATGATTCATTGACCAGTTTTATATAAACTTAAGCTGGCAAAACGCTATATTGGTGACAAGAGAAAAACGAAATACTGTAAAATAAACCGCATTTAGTAGTTTGACCAAGAAAATTTAACTGCAGATGCTGCAGAAAACTGAAGTAGTAATGGGATTTTGGCTATTATACTAAATACAGAAATAGCAGTCTTTGGCTATACTTATCCTTAATTGAAAAACATTGGCAGTGTTAGTTAGATATTTGTACTCCATTTATCTATAAGCTAAACTGTATTGCACGTTAAAAACACATGCATCATGGATGGGATTTAAAATATTAGTGGTGTAAGTAATGACATTTAACCTAAGGGTAACTAGGAATAACTGAATACACTTCATCCCTGTAAAATTAAAACACGTGCGTACTTTCTAAATAAATGATTAGATTTGTAAAATTCCGAGTAAAACCATCAAATCGACTTGTTTCATTTATTAAACAGCCTTGACTGACTACAAGTCATGAGTAACTTTCCATAAATTAGAAATTGCAATTGGTGACAAATCAGCTTAATTTGTTCACGTAATCAAACTTGTGGCTGTGACTTGTGTCCTTACTGTGTCTCTTTACATACAACTAGGAAAGACAAAGGCTAAGTCACAGGCTGTGAATCCATTATTATGACAACGGGGTAGAATTATTGTGGAAAGCTGAACATGTAACACCACCACCATCTCAACCACCGAATAAACTTTGTTGTACACAAGTTTGAAAGGCATTTGAGTATGAAGTATCATATAAACGTCTAATTAAACCCAACTAACCACATCTATCTTTACAGACGAAGACAAACGAGGGTATACATCCAGTTACTTTTACATTACTTACCAGACACAGCCATAATAATATCATTACAACTCGTGTTGGATATACGAAGGTGAAAGGACATTTAAGTGAAAGCATATTAAATGCAATGTAATGTGTACTTTAGAATGACGAGTAATACCGGACCTTAACGTACACAATTGTCTGTTCTTACCGTTTTGGGGGAAGGGCAATATTATAAAGCATTACCCGCAATGAGTACATGTCTTATCAAACCTTAATAGGGGACATATAACTTTTATAACAACTACGATTCTTGATAAATGATACACAAGAGCCAAGGCAATGAGTACCGTAATGCGAAATGACTGACACAAAATGTTCAAATTCATAGTGCGGAGGAATTAGAAAGTGTACATTTGAAATTGTGTGTGTGTATGCATTATAAGTTAAAAAAATTCGTAATGCAATCTTTTCATTCTGTATCGTGCTGTGAGTTACGTGAGGATGCACATCGATAGTATTAAAAAGGAGAAAAGGACTCCATCCTACCTCTGTATGTTTTGGTCACAGTTAAAATAAAAATATCAAATAGGAAGTAGGCTTACAGCATATTTTTATGTATGTTCTGTATGTAAAATTACTACGAATTCACATTTTCATTACTTTGTCTGTACTGGTTTGCTAGTTTTTCCCTTCTTCATTCATAATACAGTTAAATCGATCCCTGTGTGTATAGATGTTTTCTGTGTCGTTGCTTCCTCTATCTGTCTCTGTCGTGCATACATGGAATCATTTTGAATTGAAATGATAATTTTACTGTATTATATTATTACCATATTATAAAGTTGTCCAATTTATTACGCACCTTAGTCAAGCTGTATTAAAACGAAGTTGTTATTAGCTTTTAACTTCAGAACATATTTAATGTAAAGTATGGGCTCAGGCAAATGCATGGAGTAAAGAAACTTTTTAAAGAAAGTCAGGCGGAAATGATTGTCACTGTGGTTAAGCTAATACAAGAAATAACTGAAAGATAATGAATTGATAGAATAACTGAATACATTTTGAATTATCGTATAACAATTTTTATGGTTGCGGTTGTCAGAATTACGCAATATAAAAAAGGAAAAAAGGACAACAAATTATTTTGAAAATGTAGACAAAAAAGTAGCAAACAAAATATTGAAAAAAAATATGTGCAGCCATATTATCCAAATCCAATCTACCTCCGTCCCTATTTTACATTCATAAGTCACTATATAACATGTAATAAGAATGTATTGAATTATATACAAATCAATAAAAGGCAGCTTTTTATATAGAGGTAAAAGGTGTTGTTAAGAAAGGTATAAATTTATAAGTGAAAGTCATGGGTAAAGAAAGAACATACATACCTACATCGTTTTCTTTATAAACATTCTTTAGCTTATTTAATTTGAAGGTTATCATTCAGTCAATTGGAACCTAAGGAGGTGTGCTATATGTGTGTAGATTTAATTGAGAAAATTGGAAGTATTCTTTTGACAATATAGCCACCGTGACTGATTGATGTAATTACCTTGCTACAGCCACCACCATCACTACTAGGAACAAAACAAGAAATAAGAGTATGTAATATGTACATTCTACAATAGCTGTTGAGTGAGGCATCCCGTTGTATAAGTGAGAATTATGAATTTGCTGAGTGACTGCCAGACGGCTCATGAAAATTAATCGGTAGGCTTTACGTTTCCGTCTGACTGAGACGAAACGGTGTGTCAAGCCTTATCAACTCAGCAGCAGGAGTAGTCCAGTACTGGGAGAGAATAACCATAGTCAATACTATTACGTAAAGATGATAGGTATGTGTGTACATGTTTAATATCAAAATATATAGCATTTTTTACTAAAAGAAAAAAAAACGGGTTCGTGAGCCCAATGTTAGGACTGACTACTGAACTCACAATTGAAAGGACCAAAATGGTTTTATTTATTTCAAGCGTAGCCAAGACAGACGAGTGGACTATAGTATTGAACCCTGTAATACTCTGGTTCCCATTTTTCAAAATCAACTTCCCATTTTAACCAATGTTTTTTTCTTTCTACGAAATCTTATACAATGTACTTAAACAAGTATCTATTCTTATATATAAGCTATAATGTTTAGTTTACATCTACATTAGAAAACTCAATGTGTCGGAGCATGATACAATATCTAATACATATTATATGCACGAAAAAGGTACAATGAATATCCTATAAAAGTACACCCTTGACTGCATTCTCGTGTGTACCATAATGTAATTCATTTTAAGAAGAAATTTAGCTCTACTCTAAAATAGCCAAAAGAGGAAAAGGCCTGCTGCAGTATTTGGTTTTGGTTTTTACTCTTGGCAACTTCGGCTTCAAAAAAGCAGTAACTTTTACTTTGCAGTATCAACCATGCACACTGTTTTCAACTTACTAAGAAGTAAACTATGGAATGGAATAGTGAAGATAAAGTATAAAATAGAATTTACATGCAAGTAAGCTAAAAAAAAGCTTATGGTATGTAGAATAGTAGTAGTGGTATTGTGGATGGAATTGAGTTTCGTTCAGATATTAAGTTGAGAAAGCAAGGGAAGCTAAAAAGGCATTCCACATGTACTTTTGTATAAACTGAAGGCGTACACACATATCTATATCATTTATTTCATGTACACATCCTGACGCGATGGTGTACTTGATAGGTTTCGTAGCAGTAGTAAGAAAGAAATTGCTAAGTTGATTTTGCAACTTCAAAACGGGTTAAGCGAACTTCTTGCTGTTTCTTCTTGACTAAAGAGAAAACGAGTGTGAGATTTAGCTTATATTATTTTCGTCGTATAACAATCCACCCCTCCTGTGTCCACCCACACCACTACTACTGAGCTCCTACTTAACTTTGTAATAATATTGGATAGAATTGGAGAAAGCCTGCGCGCATTGAATTGGCCTGCTACTTTTTCTAATGCCATGAGGCTTACTTGACAAAATGAGAAAGTTGCTTTGGTTCTGTCTCTTTCTGTCTCAGATATATATACGTAATAACATATAAAACCGGATGCATTATGTATCTTGTTGTAGTATCTACATCTTTTTGAATCAAATATTAGGTGAAAGCGGTTTTCTCTCTAGCGTACTAGCTACGTTTTATACTTTTTACTCTCTTCAGGAATATTATCGAATAATGTAATAATGCCTACTTTCTATTGCGTTATCTTATTTCGCAAGCCTTGAGTTTTTAAAAAATGAGATAAAATGTCGAAAGGAGAACTTGTTTCGTCTCCTTTGCAGTATTGTGCATTGAGATTTCATCCCACAGAATTTAAGGCCTCCTGAATTTTGCATGCCTTTTATTGTACAATATATATAATACTGTGTATTAACAAGGGTTCATTATGTACTCGGAGCATAATAAATAAATAAATCTCAGGTTCCTGGATTCATTTTGTCACATTTGCTATGATGGTGATGATGCTTTGTAAATGAAGAGGACTTTGAGCATCTATCTCTTTGTTTCCCCAACCGGACACCCGCATAATAATCTTATAGCGTTTGCAAAAGTAATACCATCTCATGAAATCTCTTCGTGTATCACTGATTGAGTTTAATATTCATACTGATTTCTCATTTCCTTTCCGAGAAAACTTTCGACTTATGAGTACTTTCCTTTTTGAAGTCAATCCAGAGGCCTGGCTACCCTGTCGCCGTCCGTTGTTTTAAAGTAGTACCCTTCCAATCTATCTATTTCAAGTCTTTTTGTTCCTGTTCACACGAGGGCAACAAAGCACAACGGAAAAAACCCGGATCTCCCGGCAGTTGCTTTCTAAGTGGTATAGAAAGGAATGATTGCAAGTGGTAGGGTTGTAGACAGAGAGCCTTTTACATATTTTTTACCTACTGGTTGGAGAGACTTTGGTGAAGTTGATGATGGTGCTGGGTATTGGTGGAGTAGTGTTAGTCAGTAGGATTTCGTGGTGCTAGTGTGGTATCAAGGGGTTCATGGCAGTATGTTGTGTTTGCGTGATCGTGGTAATACGCTATGGTATGGAGGATGGTGGTGGATTGCGCCAATGACCCAGTTCTGGGCCAAGTATCCTTTTCTTTCCCTTGCTCTCTGGACTCGGACTCCTTTCTCTCTATCTCTCTCTCTCTCTCTCCTTTTACTCTCTTGCTTGTCTCTTCATTCTAACTTTCAGTCGCTAGCTTTCTCTCACGCCCAAGTCAGTGAATCAGTCAGTATCAGTTTTGTACAAAATATAAAGCACATGGTGCTGTGTGTAGTGAGTGGAGGGGAAGAAGAAAAAAGCAATGACTGTCTTACGTCTTGAGTAGAGTTAGTTCACTTACTTGTGACTGACTCACTTGTATAACATACTAGCACTAATATTATTATTATTGCTACTGTTACCCCCGGTTCGTGTACACACATTTCCATTGAAATTGTTAGTGGCAAAGGAAAAAAGTAGTAGTAGTAAGCGTGGAAGCGGTGGTCGCCGGGTTCTAATATTCAATAGATTTTATTGTTATTATCATTCCTTCTCTTTATATACATTTTTCTGTCCCTTTCTCTTTCTCTCACTATCTCTTTAAGTCGATGAGATCCTTGTCTTTGTGGTCGTGCTTTCTCTTGAACTAATACTGACTAAACTAACAGACTCTGGTTCGAGGCAGGAGGTCTGCCTACTCTGTTTTGTGAGTAGTGAAACGCAGTACTCTGACTGGACTCAACACTATAAATACTACCTAAATAAACTAACATCTTTATGTAAGAAGCTACTAACTGCTCACATACCTCTTCCTACCATAAAGCATACCACTGACTTTTTCCAATACATTACATACTTTCTTACTCCTTTGCTATTCTTATTTCCTCAGCCTTACCTGAAAACTCATGGCTGACCGTTGACTTCTTGTCGTGGTCATTCCTTACTTAAAGAAAGCAACCTAGTATATATTAATCCTTATTATGAGTACTACCTTTCGTTCTTGGGTGGTTCGATAGTTGGTTGGTGGATACTGTAGCTATCCAGTAGTGGTGGTCGTGGTTAATAAGTTCAGTCAAATACCTCCACTTCATTCAAACTTTCCAAGCTACACTTATTCCTTACGTAGTGGCATAGCATAAGTAAGTAAGTTCTTAGACAGACAACATACAATGGACTACACATAAGCAGATTATTCTTTGGGCTACTTTACAGTAGTATACTTTCACCTTTACCTTTCGCCTATTAAACTTTTCTATTTTGACCAGACAGGGACAATCAACATTGCACGACCGATCTTACGTTTTTCTGTCCTACTGCTGCTTCTGTTTATCCTTGAGAAATAATGTAAAATGTAACTACTTGTATTTTTTTAGTGTTAGCATAGACTTTTGAATTTAAAATTTACTTCAATACTCATGTTACCTTTTAAACGTATGACTCCGTCGTACCTCAACTCTTCCTATAACATTATATTCAGCATATGTATCCATATAATAGACATAAACTTAACCCCAGGTAACTTTACCTAGCTAACTTTTTGAGACAAGGAGAGTTTTACTTTTTGGTTTGGTCGAACTCAGCCTTCAACCTGCCCAGACATAGATTCCAGTTCCAATCCTATTAGGGACAGTAGAAGCGATGCTAATCTAGATTAAAAAAATAATAGTTTTAGTTAACACTTACTTTGTGAGTAACCCAGTCATCACAGAATAACAATATCAGTTAAAGTAGACACAATTAAAGAGTTCAGATTATAAATTAAACAAAAAAATTAGAAACGCATCTTGCTCCCATAGGGACATATAAGTAGTAACGAAAAGATAAATAAAAATGTACCGACTTGACACATGCTTCCTTATTATTAAAACACCACCGCTATTTACACCTCTAATCTTCCACCACTTCAAAGAGACTATAGTGTTCTATTAAAACTACCAACTTCAGTCCTCAATAGTTCACCTTGACATAGCCATCGTTAAATTCTATTACCTTCTCTTTCCCTTTCCTTTTTTCTGTTTCCTGGTACAAGTCTTTGGAACAACAACTGAGTCAAGTCAGCACCATCACCCGAATAATAGCTTAAAGAAAGGTTGAAGGGAAAGCTACACAAAGGAATGTAACCCATTATACTATACTGTACTTCTACGTTTGAATAATATTATAGAATTGAGTATACTATAGTGTGTTTTCATACCTATACATTCGTATATACATAGACTTTAGAACTTTAGTTTAGCTTCGTTGGCCTCTTTCACTCGTCTTAACTCAACGTAACAGTCGATAATAGCAGCAGAGCAGTCACCACCACCACGAACAAAACGGCACAACCACCACTACTACTATAATACTTTACCAGCCACTACTGTTTCTTTTGCTCAATACCCTATTTTCACTTTTTGCTACTTTCTTCAAATCAACAAGGTCCATACCAGTGTGAACCGAACCATGCCGCAACTACTACAACAAAAACTACAACCGAATAATAATCCTTCCTTGCATTTATTATAATAATAAAATTAATCTATCATAATGTAATAATATTTCTTTCGTGACAACGAGGAGTTATGTCAACTTTATAAAATATAATATTACATATAATATACAGACTACTTTCTTTACACACAGCCAAACCTGAAAATTTTAGCTTATGCTATATAATAACAATACTATATTACTATTTATTATTACACTGGCAGCTGCAGATTAATACAATTCCCTCTGGTACAGTATATTATACACTCACTGGAGAAAACAGGACAATCCATTGCCATTGATTTAACTTAAATTTAAAACTGTGTCATTTATTCACCCAGTTCACAATGCTACTACAGCAAAAGCCTTTTTTAGTGTGTGAGATACGAATTCTGAGCTCAGCAGCTTAACGTTTTTCTTCGTTATAATATTTTTCAACTGAATAGTTTCTATAAGAAAGGGCTTCTTTTCCCTCTTGTCTTTCTATCATATCACATCATTCACATGTGGTGGCTGTTTGCTCTCAGGTGGTACTAGTATTTAACAGTGGTGTTACTTCTTTTACTAAAGAATTGAAAGATGTAATAAAAATATTATTTTTTATCTGTGATCTTCTTGCTCTCTCTCTCTTTCTCTGAAGTGGTAATTCCTCTCTTGAATGAACTCTTTGAAGAACTTTTAACATTGAAATCCAAACCCGATGGTTCACTTACTTTCACCATCGTAATATCATCACATCAAAGGGAATTCTAATTTAATCCAAGTTAATCTTTACCATAAGCGGTCTATTGTTGTACAACATGAACCACAAATTTAGTTTAAAATGGTGCTGATGCTGAGACTAAAAGTTATCATCAATCCCTGTGAAGTTCTACGCAGCCTCGTAAACTATAATAAAATGTAGAGAGAAAGTAGCATGGTTCTAAAGAGCAAGATGTGCATAATGGAAATAATGGGAAAAGCCACTATCACAGATGTTGAGCATAGTTAATGTTATATATGATGGGTACACTTTATGGTGAAAGTCGCCTACTTTTTAGGTGGTAGGAGAAATTCTCTCCTGCTAGACTGAAATAACTTTATACAGTAGTGCACACACTACTTACTACCTAATCTATAAACATTATAAGACCCCAAGAATCTATCCGTATTTGTGCTCTTCTGGGTTTTTTGGTATACGTAGGCAGATACACACTACAGACTTCTTCTTATGTGTAACATAATAATAAGTGCTATATATAAAGAGAATACTTGTATGCACCGTCTACTATAAGCTAAATGCTAAACTGGTGAGTCCACGTTGTTCTGGTGTTGGGACCGGTTACACAATCGGTATTAGAATCATTAAATTTTCAGCAGTAATAGCAGCAGCATCAGTATATGTGTTGCCTTAAGAATTATTATGGTAGCATTATGGCAATTTTTTTTGTCTAATTTACATTTCACTGAAAAGAAATAAAAATAATATGTTTAAGAAGAGTCTAACATCTTTACTCTTTGGTTTGTCTCAAATTTCATAACATTAAAGAAAGTCATCACAACCTACATCATGAAATAGCGTAAACTGTTGAAGTAGGATATTCCTATTTCACTCCAGGGGTGAAAGTTGTTTGGTGTAAAGGTTGTTGCATATCTTCTTCTCACATTGGTAGAGATACTTATATTTGTTATATGCAACGTATTTCAACATCCATAAGTGGTGTTCATCTCAAACGTCTTAATTTTGACAAAGATTGACAGTGGTGGTGAAGTGAGAAAAAATCTGATATATATCAAATCTGATTTTGGTTACATCTATTGTCTGTATTGACTTCACAACTGTGACTTGTGGCTTCCGCCTAACTTTCACGTTGTATTTGTGTCTTCCTCACTCTTATTAAACTTTTTCATATGGCATTTCTTAGAAGTTGTGTTTTTACGAATAAATATCTTCATAAAGGAAACAAAGGGAAAGCCTAAAGTGAAAGTAAATTTTCCTTGAAAAAATCTCAACTTTATCCCATCGGTTTATAAGTCTTTGTATCTTATTCACAAATACATATGCAAGTAATGGTCCATTATTTCCACCAGAACAGATTCCTACACAAACATAATAAAAACTTATCAAACCCTGCCATTCAACAGTAGTACAGTTTAAAAAATATTCTTATTCACTTTATCTCCATCCGCCCAAGTGTAAAGTGCAGTTGCTTGAAATATAAACAAAAAAGAAGTATATTGCACACTTCTTTGTTAAGAAAACTAATTTTTTGTTACAACAATAGCATTGTATCAATATACTTGAGTCCATTGAGAAGAGAAAAGAGTAAAAAAGAAACAACCTTACACCAAACACGGATCCATCCATCAGTAAAAATATGTTGTGTGTGTTTATATGTGCAGTTAAAGTGTGTAGTAGTAAAAGCATGGTACACAAAGTGTGCAATTCTTCATGTAAATTAGTACCGTTAGCTTGGTATATATAGTAAAGTGTAGCAAAACAATCGGCGTTAAATCTATATATCTTAATCTTAATACTCAATCGTAGACACGTTTCTTACTAATCATTACGAGAACAAAGTAGTTGTGGTTTATAGATCTAAAATACAGATAAATAATTGTAGTATTGAGAATGGAATGCATTTTAGACATTTTACAAGTTATTATTATTATTACTTCTACTGCGAGTACTTTTTTGGTGTTCATTACCGGCAAATTATACATTATTTCTCTTGAAAAGTTAAACTTACTAAAAGAAGTCAAAACTAATAGGAGAAAATTTGATACGAATGTCTGTTTTTATTTGAAAAATGCTCGTGATCATTATTACTCTAGAGTGTAAAAAGGAAATTCGGTCGCGAGGTAAAGGAAAAATCAATAGTAAAGAGAAAGGGAAAACAGCACGAGGAAAAAGGAGAGGAGGACAAATATCTTATAAGTGATAAATCGATTATCCTGTCCAATTTTTACTTCTACAATCTACAATAATAGTTCTATTGAGGATAAGTATGCGATCAATGATTTTGGTCATAAAAGGAAACCGTCCTTACCTATCACCCAAATAAATTTACTATCTAATAATAAATAATAGTTAGTCTAGTGTGCCAAATAGCATTTCAGAAATATACCTACATTCTTATATATTCATGATATAATATACTTTTACAATTAATTAGATATTTTCGTTTGTGATTGAGGAAATTGCTCTCATATATGTCCTGCCTTTTATGAATAATCGAAAGAGACAATATTGTTATACATAGTCAAATTTAAGTGAGAGTAATCTCATCTGGTACTAAATATTATTAATAAGAATAATAATCAAACTTTTACATTCCTAAAGTTTTTGCTACTTTAAGAGAAATTTAAAAAGTCAATATTGTGCTAGAATTATAACTTAAAATACAATCTGACTAGTGACTAAGTTTTTTCAGTATTTTAAATTTGTCAAAAGTTCTATACTTTACTTTGTTACAATTGGACTTTAGTTGTACACACGTACAACAGTTCATAATTTGACATTAATTATAAACCTCGGAGAAAAATGTAAATGAGATTATTTTTTGATTCAAACCAACTTTAAAATTCATTTTGTAAACACTTTTTAAAATTAAAATTACTTTTCAACGTGTAGAATGTCGACCAAAGCGTATCATCGTTTCGAAAATCTTTACTTATATCACCTTCAAACTACTTTGGATAAAAGGGTAAATGTTAATAATATATGGAAAAACATTGAAATGCATTTTTTTAAATTAACTTGCCTCGGTTTGGATTAGAGTCTGCGATTTCAAAATTATCATAAAACCGGTAGTTTTACAGAAAGATCATTTAAAATTTTTTTTTAAATAAATAAATTTTTAAATAACTTTTAAGCAGTACAATGTTTTAACTTTCACATGCTACACTACAGTTTCTTTAATAGGGGAAGCTAACGTGTAACACGGAATAAGATCGACATGGGCGGAATTTAATCACGAATTTGCCGAGAATGAACATTAACTGAAATACTTGTTCATACAAGTAGAACTAGTGGATTAGCCCATATTAAAATGGTGGTGGGTATTATAATAGTTTGAATCAATGATACCCTAGCCATATAGCATAGTCTGTATTTACTTTCTAACTGAACCAACATGAGTCCTTAGAAGACTTATCAGGTCAGGTGGGAGCAGCCTTCCCTTTAGTTTTCTCTGCAACATTCACCATTCCCTAATGTATACTTAATAGTTAACTTTAGATTTGGAATTTGATTATCTTACGTTTATAAGTTAGAATTGGTTTGTAGAGTGAGAGAGAGAGTAGCTCAACTTCCTTTGGACAGAGTTGCATGCATTGAGACAAGTACAACTGTGTAATGGTGGTGGTGTTCGAGAACTCTCAAAGTAAGTGTCTTGGAAGTAAATCCAAAGCTTTACTTATGAGAGCTACTTTAGCATAATAGTAGTGTTGATGTTGAAGTTGAAGCAGATTGTATGACTACTACTATGACTATTTCGTTCAAGTAGTTTTTTTATCATTCTTCTCAACTCTTAATCCCTTAGTTGGGGATTATATTGGTCAAGTAGTGTAGATAGATGCACGTTGATGTAAGAGATCAAGATTTGGGGTAGAAAACTAGAATGTACATAAAAAGTGGAGAATCTTAGCTTCTTGTAGTTTGGAGAGTAGAGTTCGTTTCGTATAATTGAAAGGAAATTGTAGCGGATTTGGGTTTCGTGTGAGTTCCAGACAAGCCAGGGACTACTACAATACTTGATACTGTTCTTGCTTTTCAACCCTGACTATACCTTATTTTATGTGTGTGTTATGCAACTTTCACCAATCTTAACTGCTTTCAATCCAAAGAAATCTGGGAGCCAATGTCACCTTCTGGTATTAGTACTTGCAGTGCAGTATGGATACTTTGACTGGTAAATTTGCACCTGGTAATATATATAAAATAATTCCTTTTGTGCATTCCAGATCTTAATTATCGACTGCCGTGTTAGCTAATCTTAGAAATTGCTGTAATGACTTTAGATTTAAAATATAAAGATGCAGTAGTTTTATTAGTGTCGAGTTCACTCATGATTTTGCCAATTTAAATAACATGTTTATTCATAAAGCTGATATAATTACAAGTAGAAATAGGCATTGTTCTTAGAATTCAGTTGCTGTAATTGTAATGCTCATAAGTATACAAATAACTATGTCAATTGTGAATAATTCAAAGCTTAATTTAATGCAGGATAATATTCTATGAGACAAGTACGGCATTTTCATTTTAAATAAAACATAAAAGGCAGCCTACTTTTTTGCCGCAGGGTTTTATATGCTAACTTTCTCAAGCAAATGCCTATCTACATGATTGATGTAGTAATATCACATTAACTTTCGTATTACCATATTGGACTGAAATTTTTCGGATTTCCAAGTGAAAGCATATTTCGTCGGGACTTGGGATAAGAGAAAGTATCATGATGAAATTATTCGTCGTGCTGAACTTCCAAGCAGAGCTGGTTCTTTTTTGCTTTGTGGTTTACATACATTTAGGTAACATATATTTAATTTACATAATATTAAGTAGG
>JAQGAA010001187.1:0-16863 GCA_034696425.1 Isotoma viridis | reverse complement strand
TCCGATTTCCACTGAACGCTTTTGCATTCCCCCAATAATACATCCCAAACGAGCTAAACTCTTCATTTGCAATGGAGTACACTCCACCATTAGCAATTGGGGATATTACTTTAGTTCCATGTAAGTCTGTGACGAACCAATTATCTTGGTCCATTACCTAAATAAGTCATTAATATGAGGCCGCGTGTTATTTATTAGGAAAACACTCAGAGAGAGCGTCTAATTGCAGACAGTTTTTTGTATAAAAAAATTATGAGTAAACTGTGAACCTGAGTAATGGCAAAATTAGATGAGGTACATTTATCCGTGACCCCATGGCAAAAACACTGTGTACAACCATCAGGGTTCTGTTTTATCAAGTTGTAAAACCCATTTTTACATTCAGAACAGAAATTCCCATGAACATTTTCCTATGAATCATAAATAAGAGTCAGTTTTAAAGTCCTTTGATTTTTTAGGTTCGTTTTGGTGGACTTGATTAATAATAATTTTTATAATAAACCTTGCACACGCAAGTCCCTTCACATTCCATATTGACGATACCAGGAAGATGACATGGACAGGGTTCGCAGTCTGGGTAACCTCTGTAGCCCATTTTACACACATCACAATATTTTCCATCAAACCCTTCTTTACAAATGCAGTCACCAGGTTCCTACGGGATAAAAGTAATCTTAATGAAGTCATTATAGTGTAGTCATTATGAAGACACAAATGCATCTTCAGGACGTAAAAAACAAAGAAAATCGTAAGTCTCACTTTTCCCAGTAGCAAACCCTGTTCTTCATTTACAACACAAGTGCCCATAGTACCAAAAGAATCACACTGGCACTTGAGACAAGGTCTGGAATCATCCCTTTTGACTCCTTTCGGGCGATAATAGCCCACTTTACACTCTTCACAATTTATCCCAGTGGTATGAGCCTTGAAGCAAAATATCCATTAAACTTAAGTATCTCTGACTATCGGTTATGGTGCCAAAGGCAAACTAATTAAGGGGTTTTCATGATAATAATATTTACTTTGCAATCAAGACAAACACCTCCACCATCCATCAAACCTAATGCATTCATTGATAGCTTTTGCTCAGCAATTACAGGGTCAAATACACATGAATCGGCTTGCCCATGGCACTGACATGGTTCACATGCCGCACTGGCAGTTGAGTTTCCAGCACCCCATGGGTACTGATTGTAAAGCGGACAACAAACATCACAGCTAAAATTTAACGAATAATTTTAAGCTTTCTGTTCCCCAATCTAAAAATCCAATACTGTTCGAGACTCTTTCAGTCTGCAATGCTTTTATATCTATTTAAAATTATATTTTAAAATCTTTATTTTTAATCACAGTGGTTATTAAAATTTGATTTTGATTTGATTTGATAGCTTTATTAACGTGTTAACTCAGTGCAGCACCGAAGTACTGATAGTACAAGGAACACAATGCTGCGTGATATCATATTCTACAAAAATTTATGTAAAATAAAAAAAACCTTATTTAAAAACCGACTTAAATACCTAACCATCAAGTTGGGTCCAGATCAAATAAAATTAATGCAGTTTATAGAATTTTTAAGCCACAAAAAGTCCCATAATTAAAAAAAATTGATTCATTGCGAGTTTAATTATTTAATCATAAGAACGCCAGTGAAAGTTTTTATGTAAAATTGTACAGACGGAAAGAATTCGATTAATAAAGTAATCAGTATTGTAACTTACTTTTCCCCACATGTATTGTGACGGCACATGCATTTTTCATTCTAGACATTATAATTTAAATTCAAATGAGCATTTTTTCTCATGTTTTTAAGGCATCGTAATAAGAGGATAATTTATAGCCTCATTAATAGTAAATAAAAGCCATAAGCGTATATTTAAAATGTAACCTGGCTTTGGATATCCATTAGGCATTCGTTTGCATGACCAAAACAGACGCAGTGACCCCCAATGGAAATATCTTTAATGGAATAAAAATATCTTCTCATGACAGATTTATCTAGAGATCTATCCGGCCCACCGACATTCATCAAATCCCCGTGGAGAGTCCGGAGTTTTTGTAGTCGAAGCCTAACAAATCTAGCCATAGTGAATTTCGTCAAGCTTTCCGACGGCCCATCTGCCCCTGGGCGTCCGTTTACCAAAGATGTGTGAATCTGTCAATTAAAACTTGAGTTATATGGAATGCGACTAACTGCTATTTAAAACCTGAGTTGTTATTTAACAAAGTCTGAGATTTACGGTTTTAAATGTAACTTTGTATAAGCCATCTAATCAAATTGATACCAGTCGCATTCGAATTAAAAGCAACACTACTGCTTAAAGTTTCTACTCACCTCCCCACCTTCAAGTGGATAGAGTGATGAATAATACGAAGTGCAAATGACTTCCTCATCATCATTATACTGAGGTTTCCCAGGCTTCGCTCTAATTCGATAACGATTCCAGCATTCTTCATCATTAATTGCAAAATACTGCCATGGCATGAAAACAACACCGTCTATAGATCTTTCCAAAATCCAGTTACCGGGACGGGGACTGTTGGCAGCTTTGATGATAATGTATGCAACTTGATACACCTGTTCAATAGATATCCAATACTTATTATGGTAATACGGCTTACATTAATTTATATCTTTATCAAATTTGATCGGCATAGCTGCTTTTTGAAAATTGACTTCTATCCTTTATCATAATCTATACAAAGATTTCGTCTTCTTAGACGTAGCCTTTATACTCAATTTGAAGTTGAAAAAAGTAAATTGGGATTGTTTTCCTATTATAAAAAGCCTACGGCAAAATCCTTTAAGTATAAATTAGAATAGATGATGCTATCGATCTTGTGAATGAGTTCTTCTCTGAATAATAAACAAGTGTTATGGTTCATCTCTCAGTCATCAAAGTCAAAGCTACTAGATAATAAAGTTGAATATATTAAAGCCTTTATATTTCAGCTAGTTTTTGCTGTGAAAACTTCTTGCTCTTTAACGATAAAATGAGATAAGTACCCACTTTCCATCCCAACCCAGACTAGTTATCAACTTAATACGTATTTATCGTTTAAATTGTACCTACAACTGATACAACCCATTCCTGGAGACCAGTATCAAAGTAACTCTTTTACATTGACTGGGAACTCTTTGAGTCTTAAATCTTTTTAATCAACAGTAGCTAATCTGATTTACATATGTCAGAGCTAATCACACGTCGTAAATTTACTACTGAAGTTGTTTTACTTTTTTTTTATTAGATTGGAGATATTATTATAAGATTGACTTACTTGTTTAAGGTCGATTGTTATCGTTACCCATTCATACTTGCGACCATTCTGAAGTGTTGGGCTTTGCCACCAGCGATTGGATCCGTCTATTACATACTTGATAGGATGTCGCTTTCCTTTTCCCTACATTTTTAGTAAAATGCTCCTTAATTATTATCTTTTAGCATTTAAAGATTGCAATCGTAATTTTGAGAGAATGTATATTTCAAAATCCTCTTATTTTATACTTCATCTCCATTTTCTCATATGGCTACTGACTGTCAGTTTTATGACATTTTCTTTAATACAATAATTTTTTTATACGATGACAGTAATATATGATCTTTTTTTTTTAAAGTTGCAGCAGAATTTCTTCCAACAGTAGTAATTAGCATGATATTAAAAAATAATGAGAATTCTTACATGGATAAGAAGTGTTATGCTAAATACCAGTAGATTTTGGTAGAAGAAGATAGCAAAAGTAGCAATAACAATAAAAATCTCATATGCATGTTAATGGTACTTGTGACACGACTCTTCTTACTTCTGCAATACTTTGTTGACCAGTTAGTTACTAACTAGTAAATTTTAAGCTTAGAGTAGAAAGGCAAGTGTGTAATTAATTTTGTTTTTTATACACATTATTACTTGACTACTACATGTGCACAAAGTTGCGTTAATTATCCTTGTCAAAACTCATATTTCAATATATCATCTTCACTCTCTTCGTGGTGTGAATTACATAAAAATTAAGGTGTAAAAAATTCCTTTCTGCACTTACTGCTTGATCATCACATACTTGGCACTGGGATGACCTAGTTCTGGACGTGTGAACATGTTCCACTAACTTACAATACGTCTCAGGTTCTCTCTCTCCACATGTTGCATTTACGATAATAGTTGCACGAGTAGCTAAATTTAATACTGGAGGAGATATACCGACATCAGAGTTACTTCCGTTTAGACCGTTTCGTCCACTATAGATTTCTTCGGATGATGAGTCCTCGTAGTATTCTTTGTAAAATGAAATTTAATTTTAAATCAAATGGACCAATACAGGAAAAAGCCGAACAGCATTTTAAAAAACCCTACCCGTTTAACCAAAACCCTTCGAGGAAACATTATAAAATTCCCCTTATGCATACCAAGCGTGAAAGTGCAAGCTACAAAGAGCATATTAAATCCGTATTCTTTTAACAAGATCTCCGCTTTTTTCCCTCTTGCATGCATTACACAAAAACTTAATAGGTAATACTAATACTTCCACTAACCAAAGATAAGATAAGGATAAGTATTTTAAGCTAGGATAGTAAGGAATGTGTAAAAAGTTTAGGATAGTTGTAGTTGTTGCATAAAAAGCTAAGATATCTCAAATCTAAATAGCCCAACAGTAAAAACAAGTCACATTATGATACGAACTACCTAACTAACACACTAACCAACACTCACAATACTATTACCTAATACCCTGGTCCATTTACAATTTACTGAAAAACGTAACTGACTTATCCCTAGCTAAACACATTACATCAACTAACATAAAGAGTAAAAGACAAAGTGTATGAAATGAAAAGTAAGTAAAGCTGCTAAACATTAAACCAACAAAGGGTTCTACAATCAACTAGTAGTTTTATCTCCTAAGAATTAATCCAATGTTAATACAGTTAATGCAAAGTGACGGACAAGGGATGAAAAAATGGAATATGTTACAGAAAAAAAAACTAACAAGAAACAAACATTCTTAAGCAGAAATATACATAAAGCATGTACAGTGAATGTTTTATATAAAAGAAATAGCATTATACAAATAAAAACCATTTAATATGAAGATAATAATGTAATTTTTTCATCATTTTACTAACTTGATTGAACACATGGCCAAGTTGATGATGATAGGAGAAAGAGAATTAGAAGTGAAGAGCTAAGTGAAGTAAAAACTGGATGGATTTCTTCACAAATTTTCTTATTATTTCTACTACTACGACCACTATTATTATTATTACTATTATTTTTGCTTATAAAATCCTTTGGGTACTTATGAACCAAGTTTCTAGTAGTAGAGAGGTTTATTTTGTATAGGGAAGTCTTCATAATATTTTTGTTACTTGAGGTCAACCAAGTCCACCTTTCTTTACACCACCAGCAAGATGATAACAATAAGTCTATAGGAGTTCTCATGGTTGATGATGGTAAATTTTAACTTCAAACAAAGTCTTTAGTCAAACATCACTTTAATTTCTTCAATTATCAACAATTTATTTTACTTCTTTTTAACTTCGTTTCGTTAAGGGTAGTAAATTTCAAGAACCATTTATTATTGTTGAGATGAAGTGTTTTATTGGTAAGGAAGTGTTAGATTGGGTTATCCTGGGTTGGATACCTTGATGGTTTATTTAAGAGTATAACTTTTTTTGCTGTTTTTGTATGTGAGTGAGTTATTTATTGAGAGACATTTCATTTGTTACACGAATATATTCCACGACAATATAAAACTATTTTGGTAGATTAAATGGGATTTTAACAAAATTAAATTCAGAGAGCAAATTAATGTTGTAAAAAGCCAATTCTTCAAATTTCTTGAAATTTATAAAGTTTTTGGAGTTAAGTAACTTTACACACTTTTAATTTTATTTTAACACTGAACTTAACTTCATTATACTCGTTTCAACTTTGCTGCTTTTAATAAAACTTCTATAAGAAATAATATGGAAAAATCACTGTAGGAATTTATTGTAAAATATTCATTTCAATTCCGTATCAAAATTCATGTATAGTAAAAGAGTCAAATATTTTTATGAGATTTTGATATTGAAATTTAATGATATCCGATTTCCAATTGAATGAACAGCAATATCCTCCTAAAATCAATAAAATTATTAGATATTACCCTTTTTATTGTGTCTAATACATAGTTACACGTAAAAACAGGCACTTTATAAAAATCCTGTACACGTTATTTTTAGGGACTGGTTTCATTCTCAATTTTTTGTCTGACTTAACCCTAATAAGCAGCTTTATAGTTTCAGTAAACATTGTTTTATAAAATTAATGGAGATTGAAATAATAAATCAACAACTATGTAATTTAAGATAACATTATTCTAGACCCGGATATCAAAGTTCATCCTCCAAGTATACTCAACTTGCCTATTTATTATTATTACTGCTCACCCAAAGTAAAGTTTTAAAAAGTATCAAGTTAGCTCGCCTTAGACCGACCACCCGTCCTTTAAAAATGTATACATTGTGCATATTTTAATCATAAAGACTAGTGTATCATACCCAATTTTTCAATTTACTCGTATAATTATACGATTTTAAAGCAAACAAGTAAAAATTCTCCAAAACGCTCTTTCATTTATCATCATACGGATGTAATAAATGTCTACGATTATCGCCCTTTCGGTCCAGAACAAGGTAACCTGATCCCTCTCTAATGATGCATTATGTATAATAATCCTAATTTTAAAGAAAAGTAATCTATTACATTATATGTACGAATTTGTTACCGTAAAAGTAAATCTCTCACAAGCAGAACTTGATAGATAGACTTTACACTACCTTTCCAGTCTCGTCTTATTGTTCTTTTTTTATATTTTTACAATACCACCACCACCAACCTTTATTTAGTCATAGGATCAAAATTAATACATAGATTCAAGCCATATACCCTCTAACTAATAATAAAGTATATAAAAATAATCATAAATAAAATAATAATCATAATAATAGTAATAAAGCTAAGAAAGCATGTATTAAAAAGGTGCATGTCTTTTTGAAGTCTGTGGTTTTGTTTTGTATAGATTTCCTATATACGTGTAAAAGACAACATGAGTAATTCATTACTTGTATAACTTGTATTATATTGTAAAGATCGTGAAACCAAAATATGTTTGCTTTGTAATGAAACATTGTCCTGAAGAACATAAAGTTGTAAATCTTCTTGGGAAAGTACATATTACTTAGCAGGAGGCGTGTTTTTGCACAACACCGTTTTCTTATGTGTTGTCGGTAAATTTCCAATATTTGCATTTACATTATTTTACTCCTACCTTACGTACTAAAAAGATCTGACATAAAATCTTGGTTGTAAAAATCCTTTGAAATTTTAGTCAGTATAAATGTTGAATTTGTTGAACTGAACAAATAGCTTGGTGCTACTATTGAAGCCACTGTTTAGAAAAGTCATACACGTAGAAGGAAATGTTACATAAAGAATGAAATTATTATTGGTGTGGGAGAGTCTTTTATATTCTTTTTAAATTTTTACTAGAAATGTTTATCTTAGGGAATAAAAGAACAAAGTTACTGAATGTGTTTCTGTAGATGAAAGCTAGATTAAAAAGTATGGCATTCCTATCCTAATGGCTTATATTATGATTATGAGTGATACTCATTTTTTTAATGGTAAATGGCCAAAACCGCTTTAGGCTGCAAGCAATTTTTCTGAGCAAGTAAGTGCATATAATATATTTTTTGCAATTTGTTAATCTAAACATTTTTTCATTAAAAAAACCCAGCCGTTCTAAATCTATTTCATAAAGTTTAAAAATGATATTTCGTTTAAGGTAATGATAGCCAATTATGAGGTGTTGAACCCTAACCGACCTAACATTGCCTTATCTGTTGTCAATAGTTCAATTCTTGTTTAGCCTTTTAAGTAGACGCAAAGGGATAATAATAAACAATGATTCAGACTCTTAGTCCCGGCTCTCAAATCATGTTCGGTAAGAATCCAAAAATGGTGATAATTATAATTAAGGCTGCATATTTTTTTGAACTTTGCCTCAGTGCAGAAATGTATAAACATTTGCAGACATTAATAAGTTTTTGCATCGGTTAATTTCAAATTATTAAGATTAACCAGATTCAAGCTCAAAAGTTTTTTGCTCGTTTTGGAAAGACTCAATCAATTTATTATTTAATCTTTATGCAATTCTATGTGGGTAAAGTTTCTTGTAACTGTACAGGATATTTGAGCGTCAAATAAAATTGTAATTAGGCAGTGGTATAACAAGATATCACGAGGGCATGATTCATAATTGTGGTAAAAGGTTGGATTTTCGGGGATTTAAAATTTTAAAGGTTAGTTGAATTTAATTTTGTAAGATCATTACACTGTATCAAATTCAACTCATATTAAACAATAAAACTACTGGGATGGGTTAAATATTATGGTAACTGTCTCCACACTTAAAAATTAGTCAAACCAAATTAAAACAAGCTCATATGTACATCTACCCAAAAAAACAATGAAAAAATTACAACTTCTCCAGACGGAAAAGAAATTACGAAAAAGGCACGCACAAAATAATCATTATGGTGCCACACCGTCATTGCGGTAGAAGAAATGCATTTAACCAAGCTTATTCAGTAATCTTACCACATTTATGTTTTAGAGATCAACTCAATAGTGTATAATATAAACTCGGTCATTAAAATGGTAAATCCTGAGTAAGCATTCATGTAATTACTTAAGTATACAAAAAAAGGAAGGATGTCAACGAGTCAACCATATAGATTATTATTGTTACCTACCTAATATGTGTAAATAGTTGTAAACAATAGATAAGTTAAAAAAAACTACAAATTTACTTAATGGAAGAATCACACCTTAAAATGTAATTGTTACTGAACCATGTTCCTGTGATGTTAATAATTGTTGAATCATAATACCCAACTCGTGTCTTACCTTTTTGTTAATTCAAGTTATGCATGCATGCATGTTCATATCTTATTTCTACTAAACTTGGAATCCATAACTTCAAGTAGTAACTAAAAGTCTTTCTCAAACACAGAGGAAAGAATGGGCTCTCACGTTTTGATTTTTTTCTTCTCTCTCTTCTATTGAGAATCACATCACTCACAATTTTCCTTTATCCAAGACACGAGGATAACATTACATGATAAATGAGTCAGATCAGAAGTCAACAAGGGATAAAGCTCTACAGGTGGTTCCTCTTTTTGAAACTCAAATCCTAGTTCGTGTCAAGTCAAAAAAGCTAAAGTCAAACGATAATGTCAGTAGAAAAATAAGTTTGGATGAAGTGTTCACTTTAGAATTAAGTGAGTTACATTATGACTTTGAGTTTCACTATGAGTTCATCTTTATAATAGATGCTCTTTCTAAATAAAAAATAAATCAACCCTTTAAACCAACCCTATATTATTATTATTCTAAAAAACCCGAGACACTATTTCACTCTTTATGAGATAACTTGCTCAGGTGAGAAATCTCATAAGATTCAAAAATTGTATTTGAGTGTCTTATTAGCTTGTTAAAATGCTCAAGGTTTAGGTAGTTGAGGTTTGAATAAAAGATTGTTTAAAAAAAGTTGGACGCAGGCACGAGACGAGAAAGCTCATTTCATCGGTATCTTGTCTTTTGAAGCATCATGATGATGAGATGAGAAGTCAAATTTTTAAAATTAACCCTTTCACTACTATCCCAATCACGACATGAGGTTCAAGTAAATCTTCTTTAGTGAAACCGAACTAAAGTCTCTTCTATACCCGTTTCATTTCATATTATACCTGTTTCGGAGTTTAAGTTCGGAGCACTTAAGAACTCACTTTTGTCAGATTGATGATCAATAATCCTTGTGTCGCTGGAAAAGAGCGATGATTGTATTTCTAAATTGTAATCCTTTTTAAGCCTTAAGATCCCCATGCTCAATCCATCTTCCTTGGGTGTGTTAGCTTATTATCCTTTCATAATGCAGATGGAATGGATGAATCATTAATGTTTTTGCTTTTTATCTTCACTACTCAATTGTATAATTGTGCAGTAGTTGTGTCTATTTCACTTAAATACCATTTGTCATCTTTCTTTCAGTTTCTTTGAGTCTTAATGAGAAGCCGGTTGTCAGTTTTTAGTTAGACACTATAGATAGCAAATAATGAAATTGAACGTAGTAATAACACTTTCAACTTTACAAGGCCTTCCAATAAATAGATATCACTGTTCTTCTCAGAATGACATTGATTACACGTTGCATATAAACACAATATTCAGTAGCCGAGGGAGAACTATAGATAATATTTTTTACTATAAAAATATATCTGTATGCAAATCAACTGGGTATTGGTCAGTGTCGCTTTTGATTCAAAATGATTTGAAAAAGATTCACATCAATTTTCAATAACTTCATACAGCATCAAAAGTAAGTTCGATTTTAAAAACCCTAATGAGTTTCTTTTATTCACCAGACATGGAGCTAGAATGAGAAGTGTCTGAATGGAAGTAGTAGTAAAATATAAAATTACTATCTGTAGTAGAGTAACAAAATATTGAAATTTGATTATTTTACAACCACTACGAACAATAGTATGTATTTTAAAGGAAGGAAGATGAGATGTGATGTGAAGGGGATGAGATTACACTGTGTACTGAAAGCCTGGTTAACATTTACAAGAGGTTTTAGTACTTTCATAAGTTTCAACTTCGGCTTTTATAACAACACAGAGATTTTTAATGTTGTGTAGTGGGAGTATTTAGGAAGATACGTTTTTGTTCCTTTGCAAGTAGTATGTATATAGGCTTTGTTCATGAATATTAGAGTTATGTAACTTCTACCACTTGTATTTATGTTATCCAGCAAATGGATAATATGTTTTGTAGAACATTGATGATGGTTCATCTGTGTGAGACAAGGCATTCCTTGGAACAATATTATATGGTGTATAAGAATTATCTGAAATGTGTAAGAGGCAAAAGTATCTTTGTAAAAAGGCAAGGCTTAAAAATGTCCAGGAGCTTTGGTATGAGAACATTTTGTTTTTTCAAGGGGATAAACATTGTTTCACTTTTTGGGTCATTCATTCCTAACATTTTTTTAAAGTTTTGCCGAAGGGCTCATCTCAGAGTATTAGGGAAAAAGAATTTTGTAGTAATAAAGCCATTGAAATAAAATGTTATGGAAAAGGAATGTTAAAACTGAAATAAATATTTAATTGTTAATTTTTTCCAGTTTTTCTCTCACTATTAATTTGTGCTTATAAAAACTAACAGAATTAGTTTTAAAAGCTGGAAGATATTCTAATAAAAAGAGGAAACTAATTAAGAGGCCATTTGTTTTTGTACAGTGGGTTAATTTACATCTTATATGTAACTGTGCCTAGAATGAAAGCAAATCTTAAGGCTAATTATTACGTGTATGTGCATACATTAATTCTATATTAATTCTTTTAAGGTGTACCTTTAAATGTAACTTGTAATTCTACCCTTAAAAGAAAAATACTTAATTGCAGAGGGTAATTCACTGAAATGTAAGATGCTCGGTGATGTAATTTGTAGTTTTATTAAGGAAATGTAATACTACAAGTAGAATAAGAGGATAATAAAAGACCACGGGTTAAAAGAATGACGGAGCTATCGAATATGATGCCAAAGCCCACCTAAAGTCAAGATCCTTAGGCAACTCTAAAAGACTCCTTCGAACTTGTACGAAGGGTACACTCTGGTACATTCAAAAATTTAGCTTAGGGTTATGATTTCATATAGGTAGTATAAAAGATATTGGCTTTATTATTTTTTTATGATATAATAAGTACTTAGCACACAATTTATAAGACTATGACTTGAGCCTCGGCTATCATAACAAATGAAATGGAAAATGTGATTACATTAACTACAAAAACAAGATAGAATAGAATAACATGGCCAATACCCGTTTAACTCATGTCCCCATTTACCTTTTTTAAGGTAGAGGTGTAGAGGAGCTGGAAAGAAAAGGCAGGTATAATAAGGAATGTGCTTTTCAACTCTTGATTTCTATTGCTGTACAAGATTTTTGACTAATATACAATTACTGTTTGACGTATGAGTACTGATATTTTTATGTCATAATATAACCTGAACCTCACGTAAAAGTCACAAGTAATAAATTTTCAATAAAGGATGAACCGTGAAATTTGTTAATATTATAATGCCAGCTAAAGACCTAAAAAGACGTGGGATATCGTTATGCTAAAATATTGTAATGTTTTAAGACTTTAATGTTAAATATAAGAATTACGAATCCTTTTCTCTAGGTTCCAGGCAGACGTCAGTAGGCGAGTGGTTTAACAAGCTTTTCATTGAGTCCATTTGTATTTGTTGATTGATTTGTATTTAAAATGACTGAAATATAAATAGAATATAAATGAGGAAGAAATATGAACTGAAATTTCAATTTTAATCGAAAACGTTAAATCTTTGTCAAACTCTGTTTTAGTATTGAAATGTTTTTCACCCACCCACCCACACCTACACTCTCATAAAGAACTGAATAAATTTGTTTGTATTTTTTGCAAACCCTGAATTCAGTTCATATCAATATTCAATTATGATAGCCTCCCTCTTCGTATGACAATGTTTTCAAAGAGTTAATTTGAGGTGACATCTCAAGTTAAGTCCAAATGTCATTTTTAGACGGTGTTGTGAACCTAATGTCTGACACGATTACATTGACATGAACATCTTCCCTCTTGTCTTGGAACATTATCGTCTCTTTTAGGTTGAGAATTCTAAACTTGAATTGAATAAGATCCATTGATCCATCTTCAATCTACTCTAACCAAAAGAATATGAAATTCACCACCAGTCCACTACTACTAGAGTGAGAGTGTTTTTGGAGTTCATTTGTGTAGAAAAGTCTCATCTCTCAGCTAAAGAAGAAGAGAATGTCCAAAGGATTTGGGATTGCATTACAAGTGGTTGACAAGTTTTTTTCCTCCGTCTCTGAAATCATAAGACAATGAAACGACAGGGTACATGCAGAATTAATAAAATTTTCGTAATATCATCCTTGTCACTGAGTCTTGATTACAATAAAAGTTATTCTTCCATCCGATCGTAAAATGTCTTCGAAATTCCTTTTAAGTTTTGTGATAAAAATGATAAATAGAGAATAGTTTTCGTTACACTTTACTAAACAGTGTTTTTATAAATTTATTTTATAAGTCAACTCTTGTTTCTTTTGTTAACTATTCAAGATCGGATTGCATATTATCATTTGTCTTTGAGAAATATTGTCACGTTTTTATTTTATACGTTTAAAGAAATTCTTGTGGACAAACTTTCTGATTGAATCAAAATTCAACACTACAGTAAATGGTACAGTATTATATAACATGATATTTTGGATGTTTAAGATATTTTTAAGAAAATCTATACGCCTCCATTAAAATATCTAAATGAATAAGGTCGAGGTATTTGAACTCGGTTGACTTTTAAGCATAAAAAATAATTCCTTTCCCTACACACCAGAGAAGAGTGCATATTATGTAAATTCATTGCAACCCAATTAAAAATCTAATTAGCTAAAAGATAATGAGAGGTGTAAGAGAAGCCATTAACTTGAGATTTATTACTACGAAGACTGAAGCCCATTAGTGGGTGAACAAGTGAATAATAATTCTTTCTGCATATTTTGAAGAAGCTCTCGGCTTCAACTCTAAATAATAATTTGTCACCGCCCACAAGAATTTTTTGATAGATTGCATATTGCCTAATATTTAGATGAATTTTGTGCTAACTAACCAATTCAATCTGGACTGTATAGTTCTATTTTCCAGCAGTCAGAGATTAACACGGCACGCCCTTGGTTGAATTGAATAAATCAGAATAAGTGCATATCTTCACATCTTTCCTGTGTCTGGTGAAGATCAACATATTTATGCCAACACCTACTTACAATATATATTACACACCATAAAACTATAAACTACGGGTAGAAAAAGAATCTTCTTCAAACTTCCTTTTGTACGACATGACTTGAATGACAAGTACAGAGGCAGATCAGTAGTTCGGGTTTTGGCTCTTTATGGGGATACTTACTGTCTAAAGATCTTTAACAGTCGATAGTTTACTGACCTTACCTAGCCTTTTGGATTGGACAAGAAGTGCCCAAAATAACATTGAACTTTTTATGTTGAAGGCAAAAGTATGTTTAATTTTCTATAAATATTAAGTCTATGCAATTTACTTAATCTTTAATAGTTAGGTTTAGTTATCTTGGGAATATTGAAAAGTCAATCTGGTTTTCATTTACTTTTTATGATAAAACACAGGCATAGGATGTATAAAACCGTACAATATTTTAGTAATAATACTTCAATTGTAAACCTTTTTATTTGAAATTCAACAAAGAGTCTAAAGATTTTGTAAAAAATGACAATGGTTTCATATAAAAGAACTTTCATTCCAAAGAGTCAATAAAATGAAAACGGTAAACAATCCAAATACCTACTTCAATAGGTGAAACTATCTGTGGGTAAGATTTTGTTCGGTTATTTAGAGTGTAACTTGTAGAATAGTCATTGTAATAAGTGATGACCCTGTTCTTTTTCTTTTAAGTGTCGAAAAAGTAAAGAATGGAACAAGCGTTTCGTCTTGTTCTCCAAGGATAAGATAACAAAACTGAGTAAATCTTTCTGAAGAAACTTTAAAAAGAGTAAAAAGACCGACAAACCCAACCGGGCGGTCCAGTACCAACCATATAATAAAGTCTACTTTTATTTCTATTTTATCGTCTGTTTTCCTTAAGAGTGAGAAGTGGCTGAGTGAGTACATAATGCTAATATGACCCATTCTCTGTCATGCTAAAAATCTTCAGGTACAAATTTATTGTGTCCCTTCGGCCCTTCCTCTCTTTTATACTCTTAGGTCGAGCCCTCGTGAGATCTGGACATTTCAAAGAAGGAAAAACTCATAATCCCTTTCACCTTTTGCTTGATATCAGCCATCAGCAGATCATGGAATTCGTGTACAAATGCACAACCACTTTGTTTCACTGTCTTTTTTGCAGAATTAAATATGTTACGCATCTTTCCATTTCAAAGTTTTTATAGTTTTATATTTTTAACGATTGATTTTAAGTGTGGTTGTTCATTTTTCTTCATTTTAATTTTTCTAGACATTTTATTATCTTTTAACAAATCATTTTAAAATAAAAACAAGGATGTTTAATATTTTTTATAAAAACCGTTTTTAAGCTTTGAAAAATTTTGTTTTTTAGTTTTTAAGGACTTCTGGTCTTTAAAAAATTGTTGTAAATTTCTGCAAATAAGTTAAATGAATTATAAAGACAATTTTTTGATTCAAATAAGTCTTGACATAAAAATGAAAAAAATAAGAGAACATTAGGTATTCAACACAATAAAATTATTGACATGAACACCCAGACAGACAGATTTGTAACTGCCCAATCTTAAAAAACAAAAGACAGACAGGAAAGTATTTTAAGATCCTTTTGTCCTATACGGCTAATATCTGTCATCAAACCCTTTAAAAGAACCATTTCAAGTTGAAACAAAGCTTTTCTGTTTAAATTACAGACAGTCTGTCTGTTTTAAAACATAGAAGCAATCGTAGAGCCGTGTATAGAGCTTGAATAAATAAACCATCATCATCATCGTGGGTAACCGTAATACCAGTGGGGATAACCAAACTCAAACTTATCTCAAGTACACGTACCATAAATTTATAATAATCTACATATAGTCCTTATATGCTCATAACCTTACATTCTTATAAACCATGACTTTTCAGATCAATAGAAAAATCCCATTTTTAAAGATTTCTGACTCAGATAGAAGATTTTCCGAGGTAAACCCGTACCCAGTCAGAAATAATGCCACGACCCTTAACTCAAAGTCATTTCGAACTTAAGTCAGAAATAAGAAATCAACATTGGTTCGTAAATCGTTCATGCAACATAAACAAAGGGATCTTTGCACGAAGTATACATTTAAAATCTTTGCTTTTTAGTAGACAGACAGACACACCAAAGAAGAACCAAGCCCTATCTTTAAATATGACTGTGGACGGTGATTTTGAGTGGATTCAATCGACCCATCCCAATAATATTTCCAATCCTAGTTCTATTTGATTATCATAATAATCATACATTAAAATCATCTTATGTATTGTATTATTGTATACACAATTCACAGTACATCCTCATATAACTTAGCCTACACCTTGATGCATGAAATGAGGAGTTTGATAATTTTGTCGAAGTCGATTTGATGCCATGCCCAGTGATGAAATTCCCTTTCGTATAATGAAATGAAATGACTGAATAAAATACAGCCACATGGCTTAACATAAGTACATGATAATAAATGGAATAACAAACAGGATAATAACTTTGTTTCTTCACCCTCAGTCTTCTTGTCTTGTCTACCAAGTCTTAAGATGCATAAGGAAGGAAGTTAAGAATGGGAAACAATGGGCTTACATTATTCATGCTTTTAAGTATGAAAAATCAATTTGGATACAAACCAATGTTTTGTTTATCTTGATGAATTTTACTTATGGGGCATTCATTTTGAAATCAGATAAGAAATTACTGATTGAATTGAATTAGCCACGCTTATACTATTTCGAATGATTAAGTACTTACACATGGGAAATAATCGTGTGATGTGATTTAACAATCGATTGGATTCTCATGAGAGCCATATATTCCAATCTAATAAATGATGTGGTTCATATATATTTATATATTGTTTTATCTGTGATGAAATGGCAAACATTTATGTTATGCAGGGTTTAATTTGTGATTATGGCTCATTACAGTGTTATTTACTATGTATGTATGCAGAATCCGGATGGAAATAA
>JAQGAA010001186.1:0-16864 GCA_034696425.1 Isotoma viridis | reverse complement strand
TAAGCTCGCTCTTTATGCATGGAACTTCTCTGATATCTTTTTGATCTTGATGTGTAGAGCTATTCAATTCCGATTTGCAACTCTGCTCCAATACCAAGGTTTAGTTCTTTAACTCTTTTGAGAATAGTTTATTCATTCTGAGAATTTTTAAGCTTTTGGTTTAAAAAAAATTTATGTGTTCTATTTTTATCCTACGTATTTGTGTATCCTTGATTGTATAGTTAAACCCTTTTTTGAAAAAAAACTTACAGGTTCGAAACGATGGTATATTTTACGAGGAAGATGTATTGAACTGTTAGAAATACTAGATCTCTTCGAGGATTTCCTCTCTCCTTTGATGTTTATTTCATATGCGATGAACATGTACGCCTTGTGCATGCAGGTAAGCTTTTCCTTACATGAGACTCAAAGATCTAGGATAAACTAAATACTAACGAAGGATGAAACTCATGGAAAGTGAAGTTCCCAGTTTATGGAATAAAATAAACTTGTATTTATTTTGAAAAATCCCATTGGTCTTAAGCGTTTTGTTTAAGATCCTTTAAATTTTAAAAGCGTTGAATATAGAATTTATTTTACTTTATCGTAGTTAAATCTGTGGCTGACTCCTTTAGAAAATACAAATTACCTACACTCTCTGTATTCAGTGTGGTCATTCGTGCATCTTCTAATAAGGATCTTACTGATATCTATTCAAGCGGCTAAAGTCAATGAGAATGCGGCTAGACTTGAGAGAAAAGTTCAAGAATGCCCGGATGATGAGTTTTCGCTTGAGGTTTCTGTTTTATAATTTTTTTGCTTACGAAAATTCCCCAATATTTTGCAACTTGAGAATTTCTCATAAATTATCTATCTCTGGTTTGATAGAAACTATGGAATAACAAGCAAAACTATTAGTGTTTTATAAAGTGTAGAAGATAGAAGAATTTATGGGTTTTTCACGATAATTTAATTTATTTATTATTATTTTTTATTCACCTCTTCGCCATTACCCATCCTATCTCCATCTATAATGTATAATACATTAATGAAATGTTTTTAACACTTTTTACAGATCGAACGAATGGAATCCTTTACCAAAGTCAAACCATCTGGCTGCGGCATATCAGGTCTGGGTTGTTTCGTTGTCACTAAAAAATTCATCTTGTCAATGTTCTCAGTCGCATTCACCTTCGAAGTTTTTCTACTACAGGCGGATCAAGCTTAAAAATGCATTATTTGCATTAAATCTTTAAGTTAAGCAAATGCCAACTTAAATGAAGTTATTTTTAAGATATTCTCAGCTTTGACATTTTTTCATGCTTTATTTACAACTTTTATTTTTATATGAATTCCCAAAGTAATTAGTTTTGGTTTAATAAAAAACTATTAACTATAAAGCAACTGTAAGATGCTTTGGCCTTCAAGGGTTGACTAGTGCTGTCTGTTGTTTGCACACCTTGGGATTTCTTCTTGAATAATTCATAACTATTTGGAGCAGTGGCTTTTCCGTCATCATCAACAAGAAAAAGCAGTATTATTAAATATACAGCATTTTGTACAATATTTATAACATAATTATTCCAGGAGTGAGACAGCAAAAGCCAGTATAATACCCGAAACTATATCTTCTCGGTATAATTTAAGCCTAACTACAAGTGCTACCATCAGCACATTAAAACTACCATCATATGATCTCAATACCCGTTGCAGCAATGTGTACACATTTTGACACTCAAAGATTATTAAAAAGAGACGATTTTTTTCATTTACATCACATCAAAACATAATCACATTGTTAGTTGAGTTGACACATGAAAATGGAGTCTTAGCCAAAATTCTAGACTCCACAACCGGAAATTCTACTACTACGGACTGTCGAGGAACTTTTTACTTGTCCTCATGTCTTGTCTCTTCTTTCTCCTACTTTCACGCATCTGTTGCCAAGTCAAGGAGAAATCTTTTGTTACGATAATATGTCCTCCTTATCTACATCCTACATGCATTCATACTTTTTTTATTCATCTGTCACTTTTTTTACCACATACCTAGAATATCCATTCTTTTAGGATTTACCTTAAAACATGTCGGAATGTATTTTCACTCCATTATGGGGTAACAATACCGGATGGATGAAGGCAAACCATAATGACAGTGGGAGCGGAGTGAGTACGGAGGTTGTTTTGTTTAGAGGTGGTAATGGGCATTAAAATAGTAGTAAAACACATACTTTTAGATCAAGGAATTATTTTAAGGCCACGAGCATTATAACCACCACCACTACTACCACACAAAGTACCATGCTCTCACCAAAATGCTAACTTGTAAAATGTAATCATATAACAAAACCTATAATATCACATCTGGTGTATATTTATATTACACCTATGTGATGCATATGATAGGTATATTACATAGAGAACAGAAATGGATTAGGAATTGAAATGAAAGCGAACAGGAGATGTATAATCTGTAATTCATAAAGGGGAGCAACTGCTGTCAAAAGGAGGCAGCTTTCTCTCTGCTTTCCTGTCATTATTCCTTAGTCAGCGTCACAGTCAAAATAACATTAAGCCATTCCGCTACATAATCTCAGTCCTTTTGAAATAGAATAAGTAAAAGTAAAAGCAATTAGTATATATGATACATGCCAAGAGTATGAATAACATATGAGAATATTACGAAAATCAATAGAGGATTTTGGAATAGATAATATGTTGTTGCAGTGTTAAAGAGAATGAAATGAATCTCCTTGGTCCTCTCCTCAATGTGACCTTAACTTATTATTTTTCATTATAATTATTTTGTAACTCTATATCTGAGACAAAAATTTAAAGGCAGCTGAAACTTGAATAATAGTTTGTTCTAATTCTCAAATATAGTTCACTGTTTTGTTTGATACTCAATTTACAGTAAAGGTATTTTGTCATTAGAGTGAAAGTCGTGCACAATAGCCTGAAGGTCGAAATAGAAAAACGAGTCATCCTATTATTATTTCAATACAGATTGTCCATATAATATAATCTACCTATGTCCTAAATATTGTAGTTCTAATTCTAACTAAAGATAAGTTAAACCTCGTATGTCACACGTATTATTTTACATTTTTGTAACTGCCCTATTTTATATGATTTTCCACTAAGCCTATCATATTAATAGAATCAAAGTGAGTCAATAAAGAGTTTTGCCTTCAAAGTAAAAACTTATACATATTTGAATCATTAAATTACTTTCTCTTCGCTTAAAAAATCACAGTTTATTAATTGCGGATTGTACATAGCAGTAGCAGCATCAAAGAAAAACATGCCACCACAAATAAAATTATTATTACTGGTACTCCTTTCTTTTTAATAATTACGTCACTCAAGCTTAGTTTCAGTGTCTGGTTGGCTACCCTATCATTTTGCATAAAAGAGAAAAATTTGCATCACTGAATTTCAATTCAGTACACACATTAAAATATGCAATCAAAATCTTTCCACTTGATTCGAAAAACGATCTATGTGTATCCTCTCTCCTACTTTGAAAGTACTAAATAGACGTGGGATATATCATGCTCTACTGAATCAAAAAGATAACATTTCAAAAGATTTAAACATAACCTTGAGTATATAAATTAATGATAATGATGACAAGACTCTAAACATACTCATACAGTCAAACTTTATTTTATTCGCTAAGAGTTCCATAACTTTTGAATGCGGAAGCATAGTAAAATGTATAAACTGTACTGGGTATGAATAATTTAATTTTATATAAATGAATCAAGGTAATAAAACTAGTTTTATGCAAATTATATATCTGACTATAAGTTAAATCCGGCTGAGGTTACTTTTACAAACTCAACTTCATCATATACTTCATTTCACTTTGTAAATGTGGTTAAAGTGAAGCATACACTGGTACTAGAAATAATTCCATTATCATCACGATGATGATGACGATAAACCGAGTGCTGATAAGTTACTACAACAGTCAACAGTACAAAGAGCATTTTAAGGGAAGAATAAAGTAAGCACGTACGTAAATTAGAAACCACAGACAGGCAAAACTTTGTTAACTTGAGAGTCCCTTGAGAAGGCAAAAAAGGGATTCAAGTTTCAGAAACTAAGCTTTTACTGCAGATCGACCATACCGTTTAAATTTTTGGGGTCAAAGGATTTTACAATATTTGAAGGGCATGATAGTGCAGTAGAGAGTCTGTATTTGTGAGTTATTTCTTTGATATTTTAGAATCTCTATGAAATTTACTAAGAGCTAGTTGCACGGTTTAGATTTATTTATGTCTATTAAGTTTTACAACAAATTCATGCAAAGTTGGAAAAGGTAGATTAATAGCTATGTTTGAACTTTATGGAGCAATTTAGAGAACTGGCAACTTTCTACAGGATTTATGGAATAACCCAAGATCAGCGGGGGTCTCTGAGAGTCACTAATGTTTTCAAAGAAGACCCAAGGGTTTCATACATTTTTCTAAGTTGTTAAAAATTTGTATAGAATATTATTTTGATTGATTACAAGTTTACAAAAAAAACATTCAACGAACTTACCAACACTGGATGGTTGAGTTTTCAGGGTCATAATATCTTTTTAAATTTTCTATGAAATGTCTACTGCATTCATCCCACTGGAAACTTATCCTTTTGTAGCAGTCTCCATGCTTTAGAAATTCTGCTCGGAATTTGTGATCTCGGCATAGGAAAGTGAAAGTCTCGTGTGCACCGCTGATCGACGCTTTCAACTTCGCTTGATTTTCTTTTTTAATACATTTTTCCATCCAATCGTCCACACAACTCATTCCCATGTTGAATGCTCTGAAAAGATATATGGATGTTTTCATTTAATTTAGTACAAGTTTTTGATTATTATTATTTTGTAGATCTTATTCCCAAATAGAAGTGTTTGCCTCGTACTATTTTGGTATTCTAAAGTTAATTAGTCGAACTAGATTTTAATTTCAGATTGGGAAAAACACATCAAGATAACAATTTTGTTATCTCTTATTTCATAATCTCCCGAATGTTTTCAAAAAATTAAACTTTGTCTATTTTCATTCTTTTAAAAGTGAAACTTATGCAGTTTGTTTTCCAGAAACATTTCAAAACAAAAGATCTAAAAGTTTCAAAATAAAGTTTATTGTAAGTCGTATACGAAATAATAATGTTGCCTTTCGAGCTTTCTCTCTCTCTTATTTAATGAACAAATTACATCAGATGTTATTCCACATAATATCAGGATACCCAGTTAAGTAACTTGTGATCATCATAATGTCTTTCCTTTCAAAATACAACCTTGCCATTGATATCTGCCCCCGTTGAGTTTAAAAACTCTTGAAAAAAGTGTACCAGCGTATTATAAATAACTATTGCATTATATCTAGTGATCCTTTTACCATTTAAGGGCACTTTACATTGCATTACTATGCACTAATAAAAGTAAGCCACTTCTTTTGTTTCGACATTTTATTTCTAGTGCCCCAAGTGTACTTATATAGGCTTAAACGACATGGCAATTACATTTTGTATGAGCTCGGGTTTATCCATAAACGTGTTTAAATAATGTATAACATTTTGTAGCCTGTTAAACGATAAAAAAGATTCAATAACAATCTCTGCTTACATACAAGACGCTAGCTTTTATACTAGGATTATAAATACTATAACTCAGGAAGATACATCTTGCCTTCCGGCTCTTCCTAGGCTTTTCTAATCTTTGTAAAGAATTGCTACACTAGATACAAAAACACTTTGGAATATAATACTTAGATTTCATTGAATATGCAAATTGTTTTGAAGTTCTTTCTCTTAAGAATTTATACGTTTATACTAAATTCATTCAACATTTCTTTAGACATGCAAGACGGAAACAAAATCATATAGCGTTTTAAATTTTCAAGAAATGTTTTCATCAAAGATGTTATTCTCATTTCGTATTAAATTACATCTTTCATGAGATTACGGTTATTATTATAATCATATAAGCATTCACTTTCACATTTATGTGCGTCTATTTGTAAAAGTATGGAAATGTACAACCCACGGTATGCAAAGGAGTGTGTCGGAATTGAAGTATTAAGTTAAGTAGGCATTGTCTCCTTTTTTGTGAATAACATCTCAATCTCTTATGTAAAAGGGCAATTTAATCTTAATGTAAATTGCCAACATTGTTCTTACTAGTGTGTAGTTTCCTTAAGGTATAATGGGTGCTAATCTTCATCGCTTCGTAGATCTCGTAGACACATGAACCTTTTTCTTAAACTGCTTAAGATTAGTATTCCCAGAAGAATTGGCAATTATATTCTGGAAGGATTCATAATCAATCGTTCATAAAATACGTGTAGGATTTTGAAAGTCGCTTATTTTCTTTAGAACATAGATGATAGCTTTATGAGTCATGTTTATAAAAATTAGTGGGACGTTAATTGTAAAAGAATATTTTGCGAAATTTTGAAAAAAATCTGTTATAAAAATACATTTTTGTCTGTGGCCATTTTCCACAAATTTTCAAATTGTGGTTGATTGGTGTGGCAAGAGCTCTGTCAAGGAAAATTATGTAACATAAAACTAGACGTAGTCTGCAATCTAAATGAGTATTTTAATAAATAAAAATCCGCATATTTCATAAACCCTACTTCATATGGTAAGCTTACTAAGCTTGAGTGGTATAATTTTCATAAAAACAGCCATAAAATCTGCTACAAATAGCTTTTAATGTCGACTGAAAGTAAACTTTGGATAAGATTTATGAGATTTTTATACGTTTTTTAGGATACCTAACAAATTTACTCGTCAAGGTTTTTCCAGAGGCTAATGGTTCGTTTTGTACACTGTTCAAATTTCGAAAATAGATTTGATGGTCAAAGATCGTTTTTTTTCACCAGCTCTAACTCTAAAGACGGAAGGTTTTCAATTTTAAGTGTTTGCGTCATACACAAACAACGATTCATAGACGGTTGTCATCAAAGTAAAAAATGAAAGTAGGAAATAAAGTAAACACATTTTACCACATGTATATATAGACCCCAAATACATAGACAGTGTGAATTCATCTGACAAATTATATGTAAAACCATCTGCAGCATGCAATAACTGTAATGTCTCAAATGAGTTAATGGCTCGTTAAACAAACCTCACAATAAACCATGAAAAACGGTTTTTATATCCAAAAATAAATTTTTTTCTAAACCAACATGATATTTTTCTTAAGAACATTCAAACAATTGAGTTAATTTAATTATTAATCCTCCATAGAATTTTGACCTTAAAATTAAGAACTTTTCTCTAATGAGAAACAAGGGTGGTAAAATTATGATGACATTCATACTTCATACTTCATTAATAGCAAGTTGTGTTTAAAAGCCACACTACATTACTCTGCTATTGATAAGCTAATTATCAGCCTATTGAGTCACTGACATAAGGGTTTTTGTTTGAACGTTACGTAGAGAGGGTGTAGGTGCAACGTTGTACATAATTACAATGAGATACATTTCACCATTGCCATTGCAGTCTCTTCAGAAAATCTACTAAACCAACGTATAATTTAACATTGACGTAAGTAGTGGAATCATCATGTTAATGAATATATTGTGGATGATATCTTTGAAGCAATAGCAATGTCCAATTTCTTTCAGAGAAGTAATTTCGAGGGAATTATTCCGTCCTCAACAACAATTGCTTAATTATTAAATTAACTTTTATTTAACTCAAGAAATATGTCAAGTGTTCCCTGGCCACTTGACAATTTGTCTTGTCTCTAGTTGTTGACACAATAATACAGTGCTTGTAGAAAACTATGCATGAGAAGTAATTATAAATATTCAACTAATTTTGAGTAACTTTGTAAGAGAAAACAGGCCATTGACTGAATAATAAATTATCCACTTCATTATTCTGCGTTGTCAGTCTCTAGCATAAAGTATTATGTTGTTGTACATTATTATGTGTACAAGGAGATGTTTTGTTGTTTTATTTGTTAAATAGGTTACATAATTTAGAGAGAATCAACTTAAACAATTTGCGAAAGAAAAATCCTTTCATAATTTTAATGCACTGTTTAAAAGCAGCAGTTATAAAATCTGCTTCAAATTCAATGTTAATTTAGCTTTCTTTCCATATGGACAGAAAGTAAACCTTGGATAATATTGGTAAGACAAACAAGTAGGTACCTCGTTGATAGCACATAAGGGTTGTATATTGTATAACTTAATTAAAGTGATTAAACCTAGGCTTTTATGAAAATGCTCAAGGATATTCAAATTTTTGTAAATAGATTTTTAGGTTTAAAAAGGTTTTATTCGTTTATAATATAACTTTTTATATTGTGCTTGAGGCAAGACAGAATTAGTTTTTCGTAAAATTTAAGAATGCGTCGATAATCTTCAAGGCTTATGGCTTTAAAAAATATGTCACAAGTTGAATAATAACTAACATTGCAGGAAGCAGTTTGTACATTTTTAGTTTGAAAAAAAATTGATAAACTCAGTTGATTTAGGGCTTTTTGAAAAATAGGAACTCCTTGTGTGTGGGTGTGGAACTGGAAAACGGATAAGAAAAAATGTAAAACAAGTGTCATTTACAGCTTCATTGCCAAATCATAGAAATACTATTACTAGTACGACTTGCCAAATAATACAGAAAAAACAAGCACGAACTTGACCTGACATTTCGTAGTAGAACATAAGATTATTCTTAGGTCGAGTTTAAATTAAGTACTGCCCTGGGAATGACATGAATTCTGATTTATTTTGTTATTTCGATAGGTATTCGACTTAACTTAAACTTGTACTGTTTATGATTTCGAAAAAACCTATTTAAAAGTTTCTCAAAACTTCAATTTGTCAATATGACCTCGTGCCACTAAAGCACGTTAAATAACTTTAGGTAATGAAAGCTGTACTACAACTAATGATTGCCTTTTATCGATTTCTAGCTACGTCTTAAGACATTCTCAGTATGGAGAAAGTCAAAATTTGTAACATCCAAACAAAAAGGAGAAATAGATTGATTAGAGGCCAATAGTGTTTTATTGAAACTCTTCAAAAGTTATGCTCCAATTTTTATAAATAATTTCTTTTTACAAAGTGTACCCTTTCTTCGTGCATTATTACTATTATCACATAATATTACAAATACAGAGCAACAAAACAATTTTAGAGTACTAATTCAAAATTTTTTAACAATCTAGATACGTACTCGGGGACTGCGACTGCGAAGGCAAACTTTATTACCTTTACGCTAAGTAATAGCAAGCAATAATAAAGATATTAAACATTATAGCAATAACTTAAAGCGAAATAGCAATCAATGTAATTTGTATTTCATGGATTTCCGTATCACACGATATAACATCAGACTCCTAGGTAAATCAAACTCAAGAGAGCAAAACTAAGATGAGGATAATATTAAAAAATTTAGGAATATTTTGTACCTTTTATGCATAAAATTTTATTTTAATACTTTTGTTTCTGTAATGTAAGCAATGATATAGTGTATGGTGACGTTAGTACTAAGAATTTAATTTACATTTTTCGTTGACAATAATTATTTCCATGAAGTTATTAAAGAAGTTTTCTTTGATGTGAAATCATATCTGATTTCCTACTAGCGATTGGTTTGAAATATTCATAGAAATTACGAGCATACACCACTCGATCTTATATCAATAGTAATATAACATCATCAATATAACAAAAAGTATTCTATCAAAAGAAATTAAAATGAATTCTGCCCAAGCAAGCGAGAAGACTTATTACGTGAACTGAATTCGTATTTTCTTTTAAATAAGCCTGTGAATTCAGTTCATTCTATCGAAATGAATTGCTAAGATTAATATACCGACAGGATATCTCTCTCAAGGAGCTGTGTGAAAGTCCAAGTGAAGAAGTTGACTCGGATCATCAAACATAAGGAAAAGTTTGTTGATTATTGGCAAAGGATATCCAAGGTTCCGAGTGAAAGAGTGAGTACTTCAGGGTGAAATGAGAAAAAGTTGAAATAAATAGAATCCAAGGGATCAGTAGTTTCAGTAGTAGGGCTGAAATAATATCCAAACTCACTTGACTACTACTAGGGAAGTAATAATAGCTTTTACTTTAGTCATGTGTGCCTTGAACCACGCACGTAGAAAATACACGTAGGTAGATTACTGGCCATGTTCACTTGTCATTCATTGATGGTAGTCATCACCGCGATCAACATTTCATGATCGTCCTTATCATATAGGAGATGATAAACACACACATGGACATTCCAAGTAATAACAGCCTTTTTCAATCTAATGTTCATTTCATGAGATGGTTCGGTTATGTTTGGGATCTTTATACAGATGTGAAAGCGGTTATTTCATGTCCAAAAAACCCTGAAGGAAAACAAGATGATGGGAAAATGACCAAAGTGGCTGATTACAAGTTATGGGGTACGTTTTCTCAACAAGAATATTTAGGAATTGCTCTAAATCTATGGTATTTGTAATTAAATGGATACATTGGACTACAAATATGAATTATATTATATGTCATTATAGACAAGGAATAGCGTCATCATATATTTGAACCTTGACCCAAAGAGAGAGAATGTATCCCACGCTTTTCAATCGGCACCTTAGTATCTATCAGTTTCAATAGTTCAGCGTTCTTTACCAAAACCAAAAGAAAACAAATAGAAATAATAGAATAGCGAGAATAGCAATAAAAGAACTGTGTCCATCATTCATACATGTAGTTTATTTGGATTGGGGAAGATTCATTGTTCGATTCTTATCCCTGGAGAGTTAGTAGACTTTTTGAGATTATTAGAAAAATAAGATTTTATATTAGACAAGATGGTGTTTAAGAATGACTTGGGACTGATTGAGATTCTTGGGTCGTAAGACAAGACGAGGTCCTTTTGTAGTCAGCTTTTACTTTCTAAGTCCCTTATTGCTACATGGATAGAATACCCTAGTCCTTGGATTTAATTTAGTTGAGATTTTTTTGTGTGAATTCCTAGTCTACGAAAATCATGCAATAGAATAAAAACTAGACACTTACAAAATGTTTCCTAACCAGCGATGGTGAAAGTTATTAAAGGTACAGATATGTATACTAAATATTTTCTTTTGTTGCGCTTTATATAATTTTAAAATGTAGAAGGATCGCAGACTATTCGAGTTTGTAATCAAAATTAATCTTGGCAACTGGAGATTAATTTAGCTATACAAAAGGATGAGATATTGCTTGGATACTACTGTCCTAGATATATTTATGTCCTTTGTGGTTTATCTTTCATGCTTTTGTGAACCCCATTATTACTTCAGTAGGTACTTCAAGGTATCTAATCTCAAAATAAATTGCATAAACCATAGAAAAGCAAATTAGTATTTATTGTTTAGAAATATCAATATTTTCTACTGAAATCGAAAGAGTAGATTTAAAAGATCGATTCCTCCAAAGATGATTACTATATAGAAGGTAAACTCCTTCTTTTACTTTTAAAACCTCATTCAAAAACAAATTGTGTATGCTTTTACGTAATCCACTTTAAATTAACCCTAAAGTCATTTGTGTTTTTGATACAAAGTATTTTCTACCTTGGCAGATAAATAGGTCAAGAAAAGGATTACTGTAAACTATTACGCCCTAATGGATAGATATAATGTAATATTAATTTTACTAAAAGATATTAAAGATAACTTGAGGCAACTAAAAATACAAATAAATCCCCTACAAAACTAAATCCTTCAGCGAAAGATATCAAAACAAGAAGTTGTCTTTTTAATGTAACGACATTTTAAACCAGTGTAACTTTTTACAGTTCGTTTCATTTATACTCCAAGGAGATAGAAAACTTTTTTTAAACTTTTGTGCACACAATAACGCACCCAGTTGAACACAAATTGTACAAACTTTTTCTTATGCATGTTCATGAGGTAGAATTGCAACAGTTTTTTATTCCCAAATCTCAATCCATTTTTGATAGTATAGAAAGCTTTGTACATTTTACTTTCCACAAAATAGCAAACATTATCGTCTTTGTCACAGACTCAAGGCTCAATCACCATAATGTCACATTTTATCACTTGAACTACAATCTTGTACTTCTCAAAGCATGCCACAAAAAGGCACAAACCCACATCACAACAGTATTGTCCATGTGTATGGCATTGACGTGTTCTAGAATTCATTATTCCCTATCCTTAAATACTTAGATATTTTGTATCAAGGACGACAATCGTATGGGATTGACCTGTCTTACTTTTGGCGACTGCTATACTAGTTTTAACAGTCAAGCTAATATTAAGCATAACGGGTTAACTAAAATTTCATTGCTTCATAATATTCATATGTTTATGCCATATATATTATATGTAATATATCATTTAAAATTGCCTGATGTGATATAATCATAGTAAAACAATGTCATCACATGTCTCTTATGTTTTATAACAAATATTGTCATCGTCACTCAACTATGCACTAATAGCTTGATGATGACGGTGATACATTTCACGCTCAAATGATTTCAAATACTCATGAGATGAAGATTATCTATAACCATGTAATAAATGCATCAGAACATAAGCCACTGCTGCAGAAAATTTTATGATTTGGATAGGAGCTTCTAGAATATGATAGGAGTGTATATTTTGAAGAAACCTTCTATCTTTAGGAACTAACGATAAGATTTTTACGATTAGATGCATTTTGCAGGCTATTCTGTGAAAAATTATTGCATGAGTTTCCATTTTGAATGCAATGGTAAAATTTTATATGATAGCTTGAAACGACAGCCTCAAGACTTTCACTGGAAACTAACCCTTTTTAAAGCACTAGAAATAAGTCGTTGCTTGCTAAGAAGGATTATATGGTATGAGGATTAGTATATCAGGCAGTTGCAGAGTGTTCATTCAAGTGCAGCAAGGTTCAATTGAATTTACGCAAGAACTTTTTAACCTTAAGTAAGATATAAATAAAAGAAGGCAACGAAGCACATCTGAATGAACAGAGTAATCGATTTTTAGAAAAATGTAATTTATGAAATAGTATTTTATAGTAAGAACGACAATAGTTATACTTGACCAATAATATAAGCACTGAGTTCATTTCAGTGATAAAAATTAATTTTTATAATAACGTGATTAAAAACTATTACTCATTTTGAACGGGTAAGAGTATAATAAAAATTTAAAAAATAAGCTGTGTTCCCTTATTAAAATACAAGTAGCTTGAATGAAACTTGTATTTTAATTTAAAGTCATCGATTAAAATAAATTCAAAGGTTAAAGGAAACGGTCTCCAGAACAATACTCAAAAAGTTTTTAAAAAAAATAAATTGCAATAGAATGATAATCATTTATAGGTAAAGAAACGTTAATAGCATCAAACTGTTTTTAGATTTCCATTTTTTATTTAAATAAATTTCATTTTGATCAGGATCATAATCAGGATCCGGGACAACTACAAAAGTTAAAAGCTAAATATATTTATAAAACATAACTTTCTGTTCTGAAGAAGAAGTTTATTTATAAATGTACCCTAATCTAAGATTAGTGAACCGAACTAAAAAATCTCACATTATAGAAACCTTTGCTATTGTTTTAATAGATTAATAGTTAATGCAACAATAAATTACTTCCTGAAAAAGTTCTCATATTTTTGCATGAATTGAAACTTATAACTCTACGAAAATTCAGTAATCCTTTCGGTTTTTAAGCCTTTTCTACTTCAATATCTTGCTAAATGAGGGATTTACAATAAAGTTGCATCTTGAAATTCATATTTGATTCTTATTTTAAGAAAATCAATGATCCTCTTGTCTACCGTCAAATGTTAACAAAAATAATAATTTTCTGTAGAATGATCGATTTTTGTTTATATAACAAAAAATTCGCACACTTGTGTTATAAGCTTGAATGTAAAAAGCTCACAGAAATCTCCAGTGAAAATTCTAGAGTGAATAAAAAAATAAGAATGCCTTGTATTATTCTTCTATCATTGAGTATTCTGAGAAAAACGATCTTATGAGTACCACCTACATGTGAAAATCTAATTACTCAATCAGCGTGAACTTTTAAGGGCCTTAGTTGATTTTTGGTATAGGTGCTAAAATTTACACTGGAATTGTACCTACTGCAGACGAAGGTTAAGGGCTTTAATGATAAAATAATGGACTCTTGGAACAATACAATCATTTGCTAAATTTAAGTGCTTGTTCAACTTATGAAACTCAGTTAATTGTTACTGTGATATTTGATTCGTACTGTGCTAGATCAGTCTCCCCTGCCCCAAAAAAGAAGCATTATGCTACAATTGTATGCTTTCTCTTTGTCAATGCTAATTTTTCTTCTGCTTGTAAAGGTAAATTGCGGAAACAAGTTGCTCGAAATAAGCACTTATTAAAACCAATCGATTGAGTGTAAAATCTATTATTCATGCAAAATCTATTGAACAACTCCCCATAAGGGTTATTCAGATACACGTGGAAAGTTTTCTTCTTCTAATTTACCCTTAAAACTAATACTGAATTATTATTATGCAATCAAGGCAATTTCAATTGCAAGTCTGAGTATCAATAAACAAAATTTTGAATGCAAAACAATATATAACAATTGGGCGTATCATGTTCAATGTTTCAAAGGTTATCAGGCTTGAATGCACAACTTAATTCTTAAACCTCTTACTTGCAAGCAGACTCAACAGCATTTGACGACGAAGGTATTCCAATATCAGGTATAGGGGGAATATGGCTCAAACAATTATCCAAAGCGTTAGTATTGGAGCAAAACTTCTTTCTGCTTATTCTTCTACCCGATGACCCATTGATCCCTCGTAACACTTGAAGGCCCCTTTGCTGCTCTGTTGGCAAAGGCGAACCTAAACTTGTAAGGGTTTGATCCTGACCCTGATGTTGTTGATTCATAGCGTAACGATCATGTTGTTCTAAAGCTTGGGGTGGAGAGACTAAAATTTCTTCGTATTCTCTTGGGTACAAGGGCAAACTCGTTGGATATGCTGCCATCACCACTGCAGTTGTTGATGACACCCTTAGCACAAAGGAATCTGTGACATTGACAGTATGTCTTGGGTATTTTGATAATGGGGGTGGCATTCCTAAAGACGAAACTTTCTCCTCATCTCCAACCGTTACTGTCACTCTTAGCAGGAGTTTGAATATTAAAACCCACATTCCAAACATGGTGTGAGTTAATTTTAAATCTTTAAATTTCATATCAGATACTGAGGGCATATTGTAGTCTCGAACAATTTTGTAAGTTAAAGTACGATTTCTATGCAGAAATTATACTGTAGGAATTTTTTTACACAATAAAATCCTTAAGTGTCTCAATTTCACCCAACTTTCAATACAATCACTGTATATCAGTAAGATTGAATATTTTTTTAAACTTTTTGAACAAAAGAAGTAACTTTATCCTTGGGAGTAATAACTATAATTTTTATGCTCATAAAATCCATAAAAATAAATAGACCCTTTGGCCTACCCTGACTTTCTTAACTATCTTAACTGAAGCGATTTTTTACTTTTTTGAACTTTTTTCCTTTGCGATCCTAGGAAATGAATAGAAGCCCAAGGAAGAGAAGAAGAATTTCAGTGTGTTACTCAACTTACAAGTGCTTTCTCTTTTATCTGGAGAAAGTAGCCTGACTGAACTGGCTTGATGCACTGAGCCGAATGAGATACGATGAGTTTGATCCTCGAGATGATATACTTTTACTTCTTACTTACATGTTCTGCTACTCTCTCGACTCAACGAGTCTCTATATGTGATCTCACTAGGGTTTTTTTTCCTGGGTGAAATGTTGTGTTGTCTTGTATGTGATATTCGATTTCACCTGAACAAGATATATATGTTTGAAGTACTGGTGTGACTTTTATTCACACTGCGTGTATCTACATATAGTGCCTACTTTTTTGCTTCATGAATTCTTATTCTTTTGCCTTTTAGCTGATTTTTTAATCGAAATCCCATATCTTTTTAAATCCACATTTAGTTAAAAAAAACTTCCAATATTATTGATGTAAGGATATGCTATTTATGTGTTAAGCATAAATATAAAGATGTGTTATTAATATAAAGGATGATGAACACTTAAATTATAGTGACACAGTGACAGTGGCTGTCTGTCTAATAGTTGGATTTGGAATGAATGAGGATTATTGAGGATAACCTTTATTTAGTTAAGATTTAGTATTTACTGGAGCAAAAAAATACCTGGACAGACAACTTACTTTTTTGTGTTGGATTTGGATTTGCTAAAAGTGTTTTATATGTTAGTGATCGTGTCAAGGCATTGTTTGTTTGCTGGGTTCTTTTTGAGTGAAAGCAAGTAAAGTAAATGTCATAAGACATGCTTAAGATTGTTTCCAATGGTTCATTGGACAAGGGTTCATTTATGTACGTTCTGGTCACTCAGGCCATGAGTAATATTGCTCTTAGAAGCAATGACAATCACAGCACAGCCTACACATTGTCTTACCTATTGTGTATTTTAAGTAGGTGGATCGGTGTAGGATGTTTAAGGGAACCGGAATAAGTATTTCTAAACTCGGGTTTTAGCAGGTTTTTTCTGGTTTAGTTTCCTGTAATAAATGTTTTACACATTCAAAAAGAGTTGAAATCCCCTTTTCTGTATAATTTCTGGATAAAAATATCTTTCTTTCTCATAATCTCCTTTGATGAAATATTCCTATGAAAATATCAGCAGAAGTGAGATTGAATTTTAATCAACTAGTTTAAACAGAATGGGGAACAGAACAATGTCAGATCGGGTGATCGGGAGTAATTGTGCGATTTGTAGATTTTTCATTGTAGTATTCTAGCCTCCAGAATTCTCTGACTTAAGTCTAAACGTCGATTTTCCCGCTTCTATATCCACTTGCAATGTATT
>JAQGAA010001185.1:0-16871 GCA_034696425.1 Isotoma viridis | reverse complement strand
TGACATAAAAGAACACCAACCACAGTCAACCCACACATTAAAACAAATCCATACTGGACTTTCTCCTTAAGAACATACCATACATAATGTTACTAGAATTGGGTGAATTAGCTATACCTCTTCTACATTATGTATTCGAAACGCTAAATTTCCCATCTTATGTTTCTTACCATCCTTTCCGTCCTTTTGGCAAAAAAACTGTCAAGAGAATAAAAATTGTAACATAAAGAAGACGACTTTGTGTACCTAGATTGTATTACATGCAGTATTCCTAGTGCATATAGTGTTTCCTGGATCATATCTTCCGACTTACCATTACTATTACATTTTTTACCCTAGCATACAATATATTTTTAGATGTATGCACAAATCTTACAAGAGAAAGAGGGAGAGAGAGTTAGTAATACTTAATGATACACCCAACAGACCGTCTATTACTTACTGTGAATGTTATATAGTACCTAAAGGTATTTGTTATAAAGTATGAGAGCTCTGTCCTAATATAACATATTATTACACAGACGGGTGTTTTTTTAGGTATGGTCTAAGGTTCACATGGGAAAAAGGATTTTCCCTTCTTTCCACATTTTACTTTTTCAAGGCTTTTTTTCTCCTCTAAAATAGAGCTAATATCAATTTGTACTTGGAAAGACTTTCCTATCCTCCCGTTGCATGTTTACTTTTACTAACTCTCGGGTACTTTCTCTCTCAAACTGCTTTCTCTTACTGGTTTATTAGTTATTAGTATGTAGCAGTTAGCATGTACGAGCTAGGCTACAGTACATTTTTGTGTCTAAAACCAGCAATTTCCTTAGAACAAAACCAGTTCACAAATATCAACTATGAGAGACTAGTACTATATCACGGTTTCCACTAACTTTGGAATGTAATGCAATGATAGGTAATAGGGACGTAAAATAACGTAACTCAAACATATAAGTAACATGAAAAATGGAGGGCACAGATAGCTCCTGTCTCCGGTTAGCACCCTGATGGACTTTTTGCACGAAATTCCATCACATGCACTCTTCTATTACTTTCACTGTTCTAGTGTTTTTTTATTACTTTGAAACTTCCAACTAATTATGAGCACTAAGTAATACAAACAATCATGCTTATGTGATGATGATGACCCTATAGCATGATGACCATAGGTTACTTTCTCTAACGGATTTTTCTACTTCGAGCTCATATGTGTAGGAAGGAGGAAGTAAGCGTGAAGGATCTTTTGATGCGGATGGCATGGTGCGGATGTATTCTCGAGTCCTTGTGTTAAGGAAGTGTACGGGAAATCAAAGAAATCTTGAGTAAATATCCTCTCAATTTATCTAATGTAACATAAGAAAGGATTGGCCAAATCAATCAGTTGGGACTATTGGGGAGGAAGATTCTTGTAATTTTACTTGTGGTCATGAACAGATAACAATCTCATAGGATGAACTCTGTCTGTCAGTTGCTATACTACATGCTACTTGAATGGAGTTGAGTTTTTTTTTATCAAGTTTGATAGTTCAAACTCGAAGCCAAGCGGATTTATCAACTTGTCCATCTTCCAAAAACTATGTACTACGGAACATTTAAAATGCTTCTGCTTAGTAGTAGACGCTTACTATTTATTCTATTATTGGTTGATACTACTACTGCTGCTGAGAACGGATGATCCTTATGTCAAGTCTTTGGCGGATCTGGTTGACGAGGTTCACTTGTTGTTCGTGTACCTATAGGCTATGCTTTATCTCCGGCGAAGTACTAGATTTTTCCATCGAAGAGATTTTCTCCAATGAAGAAGCTGGGAAAAGCAAACACGTACGTATTGATCCTAGATTTCATAAGAAAGGAAAATAGATGAGACAGTATTATTTTATTGCCGTGTTTGTTCTTAAGCTACTCCGGATTGTTCGGATGAAGAAGGGATTTATAGAGATATCATAATATCTGTGTAGTTGTTACATCGTAACTTTGGAGTGCTCTAAAGATGACCCTAAGTATACTGATTTACTAATGATGTTGTTTTCTGGTTTTTTTTATTCAAGGTTGCCCTACTGACATTAAAAGGACTGATATTTATAAGTATAATCGTGGCAGCCGTGATTGGAAATATGTTGGTCATCGTGTCTGTCATGAGACATCGGAAGCTCAGAATCCTCACAAACTACTTTTATGTTTCACTCGCCATGGCGGATATGCTGGTAGCTCTCTGTGCGATGACATTCAATGCTGCACTCAGCTTAAATGGAGGTTAGTATCATAAAATTTCTAAATCTTCGAGGAGCTTATTTATATTTCTGAGTCTTTTGTCTCAAGCTTGCTTTCAATTTTAATTTTTAATTTAATCGATTTTCGTATTGGAGTGCAGATTTAGTTTGCTTAGTTTGAGCACATTTCTTGCAAATTTCAATTAAAAAGCAAACAATTACAACCATCTATTTTAATGATCAGACTTATTTTTTATCAATTAGGCAGCATTAGCTTATTTGACTTGTAATTTCCAAAGAACTTCATGCAATGCATAAGTCGGTCTTAAGTGTAATTGGCAATCAGTTAAATCCTATTACAGCATGAACTTTTTTGCATAATACTATTACTGATTCTAGGTTTCATTTATTGCTCAATTTTGTTCCTCAAATTTGTTATTTATTTCCTTCTGCAACAAATAGTTTTACTATAAAGCCAACTAAGGTACCTGACTTTCATCCTGTAATTTAATTTTCCGTCAGTAGTTATTGCTGACTCTAATCTTCTTTCCCAATCCTTTTTTTTTCTTCGAATCGTTTTGATAAAAATTGTGTACCATACACAAATTATACATTTTTGGCCTCCTTTTGATATAATATTCATTATATTATATTACATAATTCAGAATTCATTCGGCATTCTTTACCATGTATTTTTTTATATAAAGTTTAATAAAAATTTATTGATCTTTATAAGAGCTCTTTTTATAAATTCAAATACTAATATGAAGCTTACCTTTTTTGTTCTTCACAGGGAAATGGCTGTGGGGGTGGTATCTCTGTGACATCTGGAATTCTTTAGACGTTTACTTTTGCACAGGTAAAATATTTTAATATATTAAATATACCTATATACATGTACTCCGAAAGCATCCAATTTCGTTTCAAGGGTTTCGTTGGGCTCATTTGATCTTTTCTTTATTGTAAAGTGCACAAAAAGTACACTAGAGAATAAGGCCATTGCACGCCATCCCACAACACAATGCAAATATTGTGTTCAATTAAACTACCGTATCATCATCAATGATAATTGAAGTACTTTTAATTCAATTCGTAGAAATGTCTACCATTATTATTACCTTCATTCTACCTTTAGGTTGTCCATGTGTACGCAATTACTTTCTGAAGAACCCTTTCACTATATTTATACCTTTTTAGAGAGAGAATTTAAGATGAAAAGAAATTCGTTTTATATTGTGGTTTCAATTTACTAAAGCCTTTCAACAGCCCATGAATACATGAATGTACCCGAGTATGTTCTTTCCTATTAATTTGCTCCAAGCAAATAGTACATATTTGTACTGTGGAGTTTTAAATGGAACAAATGTTACAATTTAATTGGGATTCTCAAATTTAATTACCTAGTAAAAGAATAATTATGGTATTGCTTATGACCTAATTAAATGTTACTCTTCTAAATTTCAGCATCAATTCTACATTTGTGTTGTATATCCGTGGATCGCTACTATGCAATTTGTCGACCACTGGAGTACCCGTTAAAAATGACGCACAGAACTGTTCGTATCATGATAGGTAAGTGTGTTGTTTAAATAAAATACAGTTTCATTGTCAAAGTATTTATAGTCAATCAACACAATACATGGTATATTTTTAGTAAGTCTTCATTGGGATCTATTTCAAGCAAAAAAGAATTTGGTAATTTGTGTAGGCAGCCATTTCTTATCTCCACGTAGGCGATTTCCATTACTGTAGAGTTCGACTGGTAGCTACTGCAGGTATCACAAAGACGAGTGAGTATTATTGACTATACTTCAGTGACATTAATGCAATGACTAAGATGGCCATGAAGATTAAGACACGCTGACGATGTAAAATTAACCATTCTCTTTCCAACTTTCTTCTTATCTCTTACTAGATTTTGCGGGGAGAGAAAAGCAGGTTGATGTCACTTGTGCTTTGCTAAACGAATTTAGAAAAGTTACCTTTCAGTTTCTTTAGGCCATGCAAATATTACGATTGTGAATAGGATTATATTGTGAAAGCGTCCCAAGGTTAATTTCCACTCATCCTACTATCATTTTAACTTCAATCTAATATACGAGTAAGGCTTTGCCATAAACTTGTAGTTTACTCTTTGTCATTCATCACGATTGTATTTTCAGATCAATCTATCTGTATTCAAAAAAACACTTCTCTTTTCGATAATCAAAGTAGTACCACTAATACATACCTAATACCTTTGTCTAAATACAAATTAATATGAAAATAGTAAGTAAAAAGTTTTTCTAGTGGAAATTCAAAGTATTAATGGATGCGCCCTCCAAAAGTCCCTTTAGGCTCTTGTGTTGTATATTCTTGTACATGTGTAGGTTTTAGGATGTACGATTGAGTTAGTATACTTTAGCAAGCTAATATTATTTCACAACTCACAACTAGGCTTTCTCCATGTTTTGTGCAAGAGTTAAATGAAAACGCTGGCAGCTACAAGCTTTACCTATTACAAAGTACAAACTAAGAAAATCAAAAGGACAAGCCAGAGAGTTAAACTATACTACAAAACTGTATTAGTGTATAAACTAACATTTTAAACATCAACTTCCATAGGCTCTATATTCTCCAAGATGCAAAAACTCTTCTTCATCATTTACTTTACAAAGTTTGAAATAGTCTTCTTACTTAGCTTAAGACTTTAAACACTGCTACGAACAATTTTGCACACTATTCAAAGATATGATTTGAAAGGAGAAAGTTTGAGTTGAGAGAGAGATGACTCTGTGCATAAATATATTTCAAGAAGATAGTTTATGTATAAACTATATGATATTTATATCATACAAAATGTTACGAAATAGATTCCAAGAAGTCGAACGAGAGAGAGAACCTTAACATTTAAAATTAGTAAGAAGTTAAGAGATTGCTTGATACTGGGAGACTATATATAGTAGGTCGAGTACTTGGATGTTGTTCTTCTAATAGTTTGAAAATATAATACAAAGTAATCTAGAAAGTACTTCTTCCATCGTCGTATTTGGTATATAAAGTAAACTGACTTGGGTGAAAGTTAACAGGGCAAAGGAATAGAGAAAGTTTATAAATGAAGTAGAACTTGTGTATATACACTATTAGTACTACTAAAGTGAGAGTGAAAGAGCTTAGCTAGAAGAGAGATCATCCAGAGGGAAAGAGATAATGGAAAAGCGACAACTTTCGCACTTCAACCCATGCACCACTTGTAAATTAGTTTATTTTCAAAGTAAAGTCCTTTCTCTAGCAGTCCTGGCTTGGTTTGACTTTCCATTTACCATACTGATTCTAGGAAAGTTCGCATACACATGTAGAGATAATGTAATGTATGGGATGTGACTCCTAGGTGAAAAGGGTATTTTGAATCTACACTTGTCCGATGTTCTATGTTGCAGACCGAGGACGGCATTACTCAAAATGGTTTTGCCTGCAACAACTTATCAACTATAAAATTTTTATGATATATTGCCTCATGTTTTTTTAATCCCAATTCTTGTACATGTGTAAATGCACCACCGAGACATCAAAGAATTTGTTTTGGAAACATTTCAAAACTCATTTGATCAATTAAACCATTATAACAAAGAGTACTTGAGATAATTGGTATTTCAAGAGCTGGAATCGAATTCACTTATTTTCTCTCTTAAGCACCTTTTTCAGCTTGAAAACGAGACCTGGAAAGAATCATATGTTACTAAACCATCATCGTTAAACTGAAACCTGAAACAAACCCAGTAAATTGAGATAGATAGGCACACTAATGATGATGTGTACTAACTGGTACATATATATAAATCACATTGCCCCCGGTAGTCAGACCAGGAAATGGGATAGTTAGTAAAGGTGACAGAATAAAGCCATTTTCTACTTTACTTTTTTACTACCATTTCTTTTCCACCCCTTCTACTAAACAAGTGACTGACTGACAGGACATAAAATATATATCCTCTTGTAGCTGCTTGTTTGTCTCTGAAATGGCAATTCAATCGACTGGAATGATCCTTCAGTTTCAAATACGTTTCCACGCTCACCTTTCTCCTAGTAACATATCACAAAACCGTTTTTACATCCATCCCCCCAATTTTCTAATCTAGATACTCTCTAGTCTAGAAACATGATACACTATCATCCACCTTCATTTTCCCCTTTTCAATTTGTATTACATTACTGCAACCAGTAAGTGTGAAGAATACCCACTTTTCCTTCTTTACTATGCAAAGAACTTCTTCATTTTATTCATACACTACATTTCATGATTTCATGCTGCTACACACAGACACACACCTTATGAGATGACTCCATAGAGAATGATGTGTCTATCCACCTTAATACCTTTTTATCTCTCATGGGTCCCTTAATATCAAACCAGAGGATCCACATCCACTTTTCTTGACTCTATAAATCACAATCAACTCCAGGAAGAAAGCCCCCTGAGTGTTCTTGTTTATTTTTTATTCAATATAACCCGACTTCCAACACGTAAGATTACGTATAACCAATAATAGGTAGTCCATCGTAATGTTTTTTCTCACAAGAAGAATGGATAACTCTTCTTTATTAGATTTTTTCTTCGTGTTTATGTAAAAGATATGGATTCTTTTTTTTTATTTTGCATACACAACGGAATATTTTTTACGCATTAAGATACCTGAAGATTATTATGGCTATGAAGTGTGTAATAACAAGCAAGGATTTTAAACGAGATATTTTGAATTTTAAACATTTTATTACAATATTGTATGCATGTGATAGTTAAGTAAAAAGACCTATTACCATTTCAACATCTTTATCTTCATCTCATCACACAGAGTTATTTCATTAGTTTGATGCGTGGAAAGTGTCCAATGTTATTCTAAGCGATGTTTATAATATATCTTGATGTTCGATATACTTTGCTGAATCCTTGATACTTTCATATTCATTTTAATACGAAACTTTTTAGTCTGTTACACAAGTAAAATACACTGAAGTATTTTGATGTGTGAAAGTAGTTTCATAACGTGTGAACAAGACTGTGTAGAGAGATATAAGATAAATTTCAAATTCACATGGAAATCACATCAGGATAAAATCTCATCTCTTTTCATCTGCATATGTGAATATTTGCTTAGTTGTTTAGAATTCTCACGTTTCAAACTTTCATCTATATCATTTTCTAGCAAAATCTCAATGCTTGATCTTGTATGCTTTTCTCTATATTTGTTTGTTCGTATTCATAACGTACGCCATGATTGGTAAACGAGTAATCCTTTGTGGTTGGATAGTTTCCAATAATCACGACCGAAAGTGACATTGACCCCATACCATGATTAAAAGTAAATGTATTTTTTATATAGTTTTGTAAATGGTTTGTTCATGCATTAAACCTACGCAGATTCTGACCTTAGGCTTACCTCCTACCTTGCTTCTACCAATCAAAGTCAAAAACCAATCTAGTTAGTAGTTTAGTACTTGAGGATCATTTTTGTTCGGCAAAAAAGGAAGAATTAAGTAAGAAAGTCAGTGTGCATGTAGCAATTTCATTACGTAAAAGTTGTCGTTGCTACTACTAACCTTTTTGCGTCGTCTTGTCAGTATCCTTGGATAGCCCCTCCAGAGACAAAAAGTAGACTCCTTTCCTTTTATCTATACTTCTGGTACCAGTTTCTATGTTACCCTTTAGGTCTTTGGTAGTATGCAATTTTATAAATAAATAATTTAATAGGGATTATTTTGGTTTAATTCTGAAATTGCTGTGGAACCTTTCGTCTGCTTTTTTCCATGCATAAAGGAAAGTGTAATATTATAGATGCATTCTTAGTTGAATTTCATCTAATATAATAGCTTCCTTATGCATTTTGTATTAAGATAGATTAGAATATCAATGTGTACCCTTTTATCAATATTCAAGGTTAACCTTAACAGTAAGGACATTTTCTTTTCTCAGTTTCCACGACATGTAAAAATTGCATTGTAAAAGGGTCTATCTAAATGTGCTTAAAGAAATATGTAACCAAGAAAGTGTAAATCTTAGTGCATCTATAGATGCACTTTACGGATTCCAAGGGAAGAGCATTAAACTATCTGCTAGTCAAATCAGGCGAAAAGTCTTGAGGAAAATACCGATTTTTCCTTTTTAATGAACTCAGATTTCTGCACACAATAATGTTGGGAGTACGGGTGTACGCATCTTATTAATTTGCTACAGTAAATTATCTAATTACTTGGTAATATCAGCCATGATATTATATAGCATATCATAGATTATTTTTTTATTGTTATTCATTAAATTACAGTGATGTCTCTGGTACTTAAAAATTAAACCAGTTTCAAAGCTTACAAGTTACAAATCCCACCATGAAAAAATACGTAAATTTCAGAATGTATAAATCTTCCATGAGGGTAGGCAACGTTTCAGGTTAAAATAAATTTTATGTAGTAACTTGAAAACCATGTAAGGTGAATAAAAGCAAAATAAATAAAACACATTTTTGGCTACATAGGTTTTTTTTATTTTGTTGGGTATTGTATTCACCACTACCAAAAAAACAACAAACGGTAAAACTAAAACAACTACTACCAACATTTTATAAAATACCTGGGAACTTATGTAAAAAATGAAAACAAGAGAAAGTGGAGTTTTTCCGAACGAGGTGTTATATAATAAGAGTTATTTCTCATAATGTTTTGTATCGTCTGATAAGGTTGTTTAGAGTTAGCATGTCACTATATCTATTGAACTGTAAGCGGTATATCCTCGAGTTTATACGTTTTGTACGGACTACTTAGAAATTTCTTTTCTTCAGAAAAAAAGAGAAAACTATAGTTAAAGAGATGATGACTTTTTTTGTCTTTTTGTATTTTCCTCAGGTTCAATTTGGATCTTACCATCGTTTTTGTCATTTACGCCTATATTCTTGGGCATCTATACTACAGCAGAGTACCTGGAGCAAAGAAGAAATAATCCTGAGCTCTGTGATTTCGTTCCAAATACCGGTGAGTAAAAAAAAATGTATATCTGTATGTAAGAAATGAGATGGAAAAAAATCCTCAAGTCGATATTTATGTAACAAGTTGTGTTTGTATATTATTCTATTGTGCTGGTTGGTGTTGCATGACTGCCACTGTCTTTGTTCCGAGTCTTAGCCCAGAGTTCCCTTCGGCTTTACCCTTTTTACTTTTATAAATTGCTTCTGCAACTTTTTATCATCTCGAATATTATTTCTTTTGAAAAGTATGGAAAGTGAAAGCACCTCGTTATTCTATTGCTTACAAATATTTTGCACTCTTGGGATAGGCTGTTAGTCTCGATGAGGGCTGAGAGGCTGAGACTAGACTTTCAGTGTCTGCAACTATTTCAAATGTTATACATATACTACAATATTATAAAGGGACTATAGTATGTATCATTTGTCATAATATACTAGGCATGGTAGATGGTCCAGGTGGATTGAATCCACCTTGATCAATCTATCTTGAGGAATTTGATTGTAACCATGTCCTTTTTTACCAGATAGACAATCAGCTTGTTAAAGTTTAAATTGTCAATTTTATTGGAATCGATAGATTGATAAAAAGGTACAATTTTCGAATTTTCTATACACATTTAGACCCCACTTAGCCTAAAATACACAAATAGACTGATATACAAAGATATTTGAGTTTAGAATTTTTTATTGTATATCATGTTCACGTAGTATTGAATGAAGTATCAAAATATCATGTTCAGTAAAAGTCATATCATGTAAAAATATCAAGTTATCCTTTCATCATCGATGAAATTGTGAAGGGATAAACGAGGGATATCGATTCCTTGAAACACGCAGGTGGTCGAAGGAGAAAAGTATACACAAAAGCAGGGCATTGTATCGCGTCGTCATCACTTTTAAAACCCATACTTTTGGGCACTTGAATCGGATTCCGCTAAGGTTTCTAACGGAAATTAATAACGACGGTGAAGCTAATCTCTTCATCTTCTTTACTTTCAGGGCCGTAAAATACGTAAACTAGAGGATTATTATTATTATTATATCATATAATCGATTTGTGTATCATAGGTGATGATCATCAGCCTTAGTCTTTCAATCCCATAATTTTGTTAACCTAATAAATTTTTTAGTATATTATATTACATTTTATTCTAGATTGCTAGATGATCCGGAATTCGTTTTCCGATGTAATTCTAATGTATAAGTTACGTGATGTTTAAAATTGATCTTAATCAGTTTGAGAAAGACTACCATCAGTTTAATATAAACAATTTTTTCGCAAGTTATGCACGCTCCCACTCACTAAATTGCTTATATATATGCCTCAAGGGCTTTGACTTCGACGAAGTGATGCATACACTCTAGATCTGGAGTCGGAAGTCTTGAAAGTATCTAGCTTGGGGAATGATGTACATAGAATATTTCATAACAAACATTTCACCATCCTGAGAGGAATAGATACCTACTAACAATTGCTGGTTTGCTTATAACTTATTGTAGAGAAAACTTGAGAACTTTCTTCCAGAGTCTACAGATTCACTTTGTAAACTGAAGACATTCAAGGCTCAACTTACATCGAAATTGACATTTGAGGCAATGTGTACTTTTAGCTATAGAAGGCAATAATGGTATGTACTGCTGTTGCATCTTTTATACAAATGCTATACAGTTGACACTAGACCTTGTAAAATATCATCAGAACTCTTGTGGTTCAAACTCCAGTCAAAAGTACTGCTCGAACTAGTCTCCTTTGCATGTATCTAACGTTTGCAAACTCGTCTTTCCTGTATAGATGCTACAACAGAGAAGAATAGCACTTAAAGGGAAATTTCATTAAAAGTTGGAAGAATTAGTGCCAAATCGAATTTGGCATAAAACTTTAAATCTCATCGCATCGCATCCCAGCTCTCTCCTCTCAACTCTTCTGTGTCTGTCTCCCTCTTCACTTGTTCTCTCCTCCCTTTTAAAGGATTACGTAAATGGAAAGGAATAGAGATAGAGGAGTTTAGAATTTGAAATTTGAATACCTTATTCAATCCTACCTCACCTTAAATTTGTGCTGACTATAATTTTAGCCAAAGCCCAGGGCCAAACTATTTGAGTGTTTGAGTTGAGTTTGGTTAACTCACCACCACCACTTGGTCTGAGCTATGCTTATGCATAATAGGAAAGGATTTCACGATTCTTGAATATCTAAATTAATTGGTTTCAGGATAATCTAAGTTGAAATTGTACGCATGCATTTAAATTGGAATAAAGCACGGAATCGTATAACACTTTATAGGATTAAGGTGGATGTGAATGGTACAAGGTCTTATATTCTAAGGTTGGGTAAGGGTGAAGTATTTTTGACCTTAGAATTGATAGTTTTTGGGGCTTCAGTTAACAGTTCTTTTTGTGGTGCAACTAAAAAAATTGCAAAAATTTTTTTGCTGCGATTCACTAAGCTATTGCACGCAATATATACTGTATCACTGCGCTACAATAAAACAACACGAAAGTATTTTTGTGAAGGAAAAATATCATAAAATAAAAATCCATTGCGGTTCTCAAACATCACAACCATACATTACATGACATTCAATGTAGGGTAACTTTCACCTCTCCTTTCTCATAATCCCAGTCCATATAACCCAGACTCGAGACACACCCACACATTTTCCCTAATCTATAATGGCACTTTCATGCATGTATGAGTTCTGTCCGTTGAACATAATATAGCATGGATAACCAAGTATATCATAAAATATCATACATTCCCATCGCATCAAACCCTACTGGACTACTCATACTAGAATGCCATCATAAGACAATCAAAAAACATGCATGCATGCATGATATGCCATTCTACATGCTTTCACTTCCATTAGTGATAAGAGAAACCAAACATTTACTTTTTAGTTTGTGAATGCAGTGTGGTTCTTACTACTTATTTTACACTTTGCTTCAGCTTTAACAATGCTAGAAATGAACACTAAACAAGTAACACATGTATTCAGCGATCGGCATAATTAGATTCATGTCAAAGGTTGGGGTTTGTTCATGAAAATAAAATGGTTTAAACGGCCTATTTATATTTCTTCAACAAATAGAAAGGAAAACAAATATTGCATTACAAGTAAAGTAAATGTTGCTAGCTTTTGGAACTTTCCCTTTTAAAAATATGAGAATTAAGTTTCTAAATCAAAATGGAATTAAGACCTATGTTAAACGTTTTATAAATGGGTTATCTACTTTGTATTGCAAACTTCTATCTTTGTATCATATAGTTTAATATAAAAGCTAAAAATATTTATCGTAATATTACATCAGAAGTGGTAGAAGTGTCTGCTGGTGTTTTTTTATTCCAGCTACAAAGAGATGTAAGTACTAAAGGTAAAGCCATATTAGATTACATTGCTATAGATGCTCGAACAGAATAACCCAAATTTCACCTAGGTGAAAGCACAGCATGTTTGTCCGATTGTTCTTGAAGGGAATGAGAGTTTAAGGGAACATCAATGAAATCAAATGGAATGGGATGGCATGATTTGATGGCTTTCATGTACATTTTACGTATTTTGTTCACCTACCAAATAATCCACTTTCCATTTCCAATTCAATTCATGCTTATATATTCTTCTCTGTTGGTGTTACTCATTTTGTTACCATGTAGTCTTACTCTACTCTTATATCAAATTAAAATCCACACCTGCCTTGCAAATGTTTGAATTGTACTGAGAGTTTACTCATATGTCATTCATACATACATAGAAATCTAGTTTGTCTTTGATGATTCTAATTTTCAAAATAAGTACCTGAATGTATTAGTGCTATGTGCTTAATCTATATATCCTTGTCACGTGCATACATCCATAGCTTTTTGATCCGTATAAGGTATTTATTATTATTTCGTAATACTTTAGTTTTAAAATATATTGAATATACATGCATGAAAAAGGTGAAGTGTGTACTTTGTTCCACTTCAGTATTCTATGGAACTCTTCATTTGAGTTTTGGGCGGATGAAAGGCCCTAAAGTAATATATAACTGAAGTATTTATATATATATACAGTCCTAGGCGACAAAAATACTTGACAGTAAAAGTTCCAACGATTCTAAAGATGGAACTACCAGACTTAGCTCGAGATAACACTTCGGATACTTTCAAATTTTGCAACTTTTACCTAAATAGCAAAATACATGTATGAAGAACAAGTTATAGTTAAGGGATCATCGTAGTCTTTTTCTATACTTACTGAAGGGGGTTGAAACTAGTGCAGAAATGCTTCTGCTGCTGCTGCATGATGCTCCACTGCACTACTACTATCTATATACTCGTTTCCACATGAACGAGCTTTCTCCTCCTGTCTTCTTTTATGCATATGAAGTTTTTTAGTTGCTCTGTCTGAGAGTACGGATACTTCATTCTTGGAGAGACATTCACAGAAAAAATCTGCCTTTTGAAATAAATGTATTGGCATGTGTAGAATTGTACAGTTACAGTATTGGGAAGAACTATAGGAGAATACATTACTTTATATAGAAAGGTACTTTTGAACCAGTATTTCAAAAGAGAGAAAAAGTACTCTTTACATAAGAGTATTTGAATTGGAAAGTCTCTGCTCAATTTAAAGAGAAACTTTCAAAGTTTGTTTCCAATTTTATTGCTTAAAGAAGCCTCTCTTCCTTGCATAATCTTTTATGTGTGTATACTTACTATTACTACACTTGGTTCGTTTATTTCTACACTTGCTACAACTTCTCTTTGATGAATTATTGTATATCCTTCCTGTTGTCCTTGTAATCCTGACTGTCTCCATTTTTAAAATTTTATCCTATTTCTTCATAAAGTTGTTTCTAGGCAAAAGAATTCTCAAACAAAATTTTGGGTAAACTTTTACTCTAGTTTTCAGATGAAAAGTTATATTTTAGATTATCTCAAAAAATTGATCTTGTTTTTGTTTGTTTGGTTGAAATATAGTTCTTTACTTTCCCCGCATTTTCCTTTTGCGATTTTAACTTTTAATAGTCCACTTAGTTCAGATTGATTTTAGTATTTTGTGAGTCCAATGTTTGGGCTTTTTTGTCGTCGAGAAAAGACGACAAAAACCCAGACAGCTTGCTGATCTTGGTCGTAACATATGAGCAATATTGCAATTTGAAAAGGTATGAAGATTTGTAGCATTCCATATTAAATCTTAAATGGCCTTGATACTCTCATTTCAAAACTCAAAAACTAGTTTCCGAATGACCTTAGGATAAAAAGAGTACATGTTTCTTTTGTTGAATACCAGTATGTCCTATTTCTAGAGGTTCACACTAGCAATGTAATAACAATAGGTATTGCCATAGCCATTCCCTTTTTACTATGCGGCAAATGCAGTTGATATAGTTGGTGTAGTTTCTTTTCGCAATTTTCGGCACAAAATCGAAAAGAAAGTTTCTATAAAAAAGTCGACTATGATTGGAGTGGAGACTGTGATATAATCATTGGTAATGCAGTGGCAGTAGTAAGTGACATTGGGCAAATACCTAGTTACTAGATGGGATTGACAAGAACAACTTTATTTCTTTGTTATTATTATTATTCAACCCTGAACCATGGGACCTGAGCTGAACTCACATTCACACACATTCCGAATCAAACTTGCCTTTCGCCTAGTGGATTCGTATCCTCTTGCTACAATTACATTCAGCACAAGTGGAACTAACAAACATTATACAGTGTTACGGAATTCAGTTTCTGCTATAGTTTTCCAATAATAGAAAACTCTTTTCTGTCCCTGATGGTTCTGCTTTTGACATTTCAACCCATTTCCCTCTCTACCTCTTCGTCTAAGAACGGAGAAAGCAGCATTCTTTGGTAGGTATGTAATAACAAGGGAAATGACAATGGTAAAGGTGGTGGTTAGAATTGGTAAATAGCATAAAAGTGAACTTATTTCGTATTATGTATGTACCTGCTACCTCTCTTACACAACGACCATCATCACTCCATGCCCATCGCCATCGGTGCCCCACACGTACCACATGTGCCTGCGGACTCAATGAAGAGTTCAGCAATGTTAGATCTTGAGAAGGGCGTTAAAAGTAAGAATATTTCCCTAAAACGAAATCTGGTCCTTTTTACCATGAAAAGCTAATATTCTGAAGAAAGTTAAGTAGCCCATAGCTAGGCATGCTGGGCTGGGATGCCAAAAGTCTATCAACGAAACTGACGGTGACGGTAACGCAAACACTGACTGCTCTACCATCGACAGAATTCCTCTAAGCGCGTACGCATTTACAGAGATAATACGATTGGGCTAGCAAAAGTCTTTTGAAAGTTTTGTAAGAAGAACTTAGGTACCTATTTTTATTCGTTACACTTGTAAAGATACGGAACAAAGTATTGGTGGTGGTCTTAGCTTACTTGGGAGTAAAGCTAAAAGTGAAAGGTGTGGAGCAGGTTGCCCCAAGAAATAATAAAGTGGTGTTATAAATAAAAAGGACACACTAATCCGTACCTATTACTTTGTGCTTTTCTAACGATCATTTGGCTTTCCTTGAAACATTCTGATACGTATTTGTCTTATTGAGGCTATAGATGGAATTCTGAACAAAAAGCTTTCTCCTACGGTTGGAATACTTTGTAAAAGAGTAAAAAAGAATGCTGACAACAACATATGAAAATTACAGCACAGTGAGAGTTCTAAAGATGAAAAGGATACTATTTTTTATTTCATGTGCATTCAGGCTTAACTAATACCAAACATCCCATCGGGTTTACGGTTCACATTTTGTTTTGCTATAATGCCTGATTATGAATGCACAAAATAGATCAAATGTTGAAAGTTGGCTTCGAGCAACTTTTGTAACTAGATAAAATGATCCCTAGGGACATTAATAAAAATACTCATATTTTTAAAATTGCAAAACGTCGTAGTGGAATTCTAATCCGGCTACAGACTGCGTTAAAGTATCTAAGAAACTCGTCTTATTTATTTTAGTAAGCGTGTATATGTTTTATAGGTTAAATTTTATTGGATTTAAAACTTGTTACACTGTAAATTATCATTACATCCGACACAAGCGCTCTTTTGCTGTAGGAAATTTATTTAAAGTCTATATTATCGTTTTGGCATGAATTCTTAATCCCATACCGTCGTCTTTTGTCACGCTTGAGTGTTTATATTGTGTGTCTTTCATAATAAAGCACAAAACCTTTATTTAATTTGGCCACCTTTGCCCCCTAAGCATTTTTATTTCTTGAAAGATTCTATTGTGGTTTCTAAATATAACGTATAATCGAATCATGCTTTTGTTTTGTCTTCTACTGCAGTGCTAAATTCACTGATGTTCCTTTTTAAAACATTTATTATTGAAGACGAGACGAGACACGCGTATACCATATTTCAAATAGGTTAAGGTCGATGTTCTTAATGCATCATTAAACCGAAAATATATACAAGTAATTTTTGTTGCGAAAGATAGGAAATAATGCTTTACGTTTTATTAATGAGATTTTTACTTTAAAAAAAATGTAAAATAAAATGAGGATAAAGAGCTTGCATAATGAATAAAATGAAATAGTTATAGATTCTTTTCTAGGAATTATACACAGCAAGTTGAGTTCTTGGTTCTCGGGATGTAAAGATTAATTGGCAGTTTGGGATTTTATTAGGCAATTAACAACAACTGCATTGCTTTTGTTAATTGTTTT
>JAQGAA010001184.1:0-16879 GCA_034696425.1 Isotoma viridis | reverse complement strand
TTTCAGAAATTCAAAAACAGACAGACAGACAAACTCGGAGGTTTCACCCATCGCTATATTGCGTTAATCGGTTTATTTATTTAATGTATTCTTTTGTGTTGCTTTATGTAACGTATCAAATTGGCAATTTCCCCAGTTACGGCAGATTTATCGGATTTAACTACAATTGAAAAGTTGCGAGTTGCTTATTTTGATGTTGAGAGTCAGGTAAGCTTTTCACAAATGGTTTTTGTAACTGTTATTTAGGAAGAAGGAAATAAGCTTTCGTTTTGTTGAAAATTGAAATTTATTGGAAATTGACGGAAGGAGATATTTTTAAAATAAAAATTGTAAATTCAAAGACTGTTTTTATTGGAACTAACCATTCTTGTTTTTGAATTTAAACCTCAATTCAATAGATTTGCATGGATGATGACAAAAAGGAATACGGAAAGGTATGAAAGGGAGATAACGATGTTACGAGAGGCTATGTTACAAACAAGCCACTTATTCTGCTGGGTTTAAAATTCACAATGGCATAAAGTGTAAATAATTTTAAAAAGATTTTCCAATAGTATTTTTCTAACAATTATGATAATAGGCTCGTGCTTGTGTGGATTGGGAAGAAGATATCCACAGAGGAGGAAAGTGCTGTGGTCAAAGTTCTTTTCCATTTGACATTACATACAATTCCCCAATGGACGGTGATTTTGATAGACATAGCTGCAAAAACTTACTATCAAATATTCATGGTGTTGCTAATGCTAATGACCGTGATATAGTTCTCGCTAATTTAGTAGATATTGTAAGAAAGTTATTAAATTGTTCGATTACACCTTTTAATTCTTATACAGACAATTTAACTGGAGAAAATTGTATTTGATTATGCAAAATCAGTGTGACTTGGCGTGTGAAATGGAGATAAAAGGATATGTTCCAGTTAATCTAGCTAGTCTTATTAATCTGAAATATGAAACTATTCCATGGAATGAGTACGCTAAAAACTTCCTTCCTCCGTGGATACCAGATGCAGTCAAAGATGAAGCTGTTGCTTATGCTATGGAAAGAATCAATATAAATGCTACCATTGAAAGTGAGTTTTTATCTGTGTATTACTTTTTATTAAAAGTACACGTATTTCAGTCAAGAAGTTTTGTTGAGTTTTATGAGGATGATGAATTAAGAAAATTATTTTTAGGGATGCAAAACTATGAATTTTCTGATTCGCTACCTGGGAATTCATCAACTGAAAGATATGTTCATTTCGCTGTTTATGTCAAAAGAAGCAACCTGACTGTAGACGGATACAACGGGACAAACTTTTCCCAAAGAAAATTTTCTGATTCAATGGCTCCAACTGCTATAATATGTTCGCTTTATAAAGAGATATTGATTTATATGGAACACTATTTGTTTACTGAGGTATGTCATGTCATGTTTACTAAACTGTACTTATTTGGTCTCATGATTATAAATAGCTCATCAAATAATTTAGTTCGATTTGTTAGGCGTCGCATATACGAGTGGTGTCAAGTAAATTCATTGTTTTGTGACTTTTCATCCAGAAATGCCCTCCTGCACCACAATGGGATGCCCCAACATCGTCAGGAGAGAGTAGTCAAGGGCAAAGTGGAAATGGTGATGCCTCTGACACGGGTGAAACAGACACTGGAGGGGCTACTACTGAGCAAACAGAAAACACGCCAGACACCTAAGAATAATGAAGCGTGGGAGGAGTTAAGCATCTTTCAGAGAAATAATGTAAATACAATTCTGATTTAATGTTTAAAGTATAAACGATAGTGTATTCAATATTTACATGAAATTCTGCACCTTGTACAATAATCACTTGAAACATATAATTAGGATTAGGATACACTCTATTCAATGGTTATAGTTCTGCTTTAATATGTACTTGCTACATTTAAGGTAAACAATTGATTTGTCAGCGTCAACTTAAATTTGTATAAAAACTTAACATAGTTTTGTAAAGTAACTTGATAGAACCTTTGCCCCAATTCACTTGTGTATTTGTTTTGAGAGTCCTCTGAGTGTCTCTAGAGTTGAAAGCTTTATTTTAATTTACACTGCAGATAGTTTATTCTCAAAATGTATTAAAATTGCCAAAAATACCTTTCAAGCATGTACTTTTGGTTCATTTAATTTATATGCTGGTAATCAACTAGTACCCAAAAGTACCACGTACATACTTCACTGTCATCTTCACTCACGGAGAGCGGTACATCCCTGAGTCATTATACTTTCACCATTGGTTGTTTGCAAAGGAAATGTTTCTGGTTTATTTCTTCTTCTGTACTTCATTTCAGTCTGTTAAAAAAAATAATTTTTATTAAACCTCTTTCCCGTTCCACAAATTTGCAAATAATGTAAGAGGAACGTGATGAAATGAATTATTCAAGTGCATAATATACATTCATTGAGTAAAACATCATAATGATAAATCAAATTTACAGGATAGTTGAGGCAGCAAATCCACCGAAATCGTCCTTTAAAACAGTCCCTTACATGATTTCTAAAGTTTCTAGTCAAGAGGCAGTATAGCAAAGGATTCAAAAGAGAGTTGAGGTGTCCTAATAATATAAAATATTGATGTAACTTTTTATAAAAGTATTCGTTATAAGTGGTTGAAGCCATCTCAGATTTTGATTCGGGTGCTCTCAAGTCCAAAATGAGATCCAAGAGACTCGACGGTAGCCAACAACATGCAAATACCAATGCCAATATCATAAGTGTTCTCGCAACCTTTCTCCTCTCCTTCACAAGATTACTAGAAGCTTGAGGGAAGACCTGAAAGTAGATAAATTTTAATTCTGTCAGCAAAAGTTTCTTCAACTGCAGTTTCGTTTATCTAATTCATCATCAGACTAGTATATTCGACTGGGATGGATATCCAGTACAAACGATGAAATAAGTGGTATTAAACTCATTATTTACTTGAGGAGAAGGTAGAACAATAGAAGAAGAGTCAGTTTGTTGTTGGTGGTTTTGGTTATTTGATACCCCCACAGGGGTGTTCTCGAAGCCTGGAAGTAACTGCTTCTGACACAGCCTCGACCCCATTAGAGAGTAAGCAAGGAGTATGATAAGCCCTGGTACTGCATACACAGTTGTGAAGAGAATCACTCCGAATATTCGTTGGGACAAGGAATTAGGCCAGACCTAGCATTTAGTTTAGATTCATTACTTACTATCATTTCACAATTCGTTCTTTTGTGAAATGATCCCTTGTAGAACATGCTACACATAAATACTCAAGTTACAAATGAAGGAAATCGATAGCTTTTTCTAGTAAATTACAACGGATGATTGTAATAATAGGGAAGGTTCACTCAAAGATTATAGGTACTTTGTAATCGATCTCTTAAATTGGCCCTGAATGGCTCAAGCAAATATATTTTCATTAGTTTCATACATGTAAGTTCTTTCTTCAATATTAGACCTTCTGACTTAAAGTTTTAGCTTCTTAAGAGGAAGTTTCAATAACAACTGTAATGTCCAATTTCAACTTCCAACAATCTTAAACTTATATGTAACTTTAGTGTTAGAAAGATTAAAAACGCTTACAATCCCACTTTTTCAATTACAGCCACGGAATTAAGAAATAAGTTTCTTTGAGTGGACTTGGACTAGAAGTTTCTTTAGTAGTTTACTTTCATTGTATTTTACATTTGATATGGAATTACAACAGCAAGGTAAAGCTACTGACTTGCTCTCTTTTTTATGAAATACCCGGAATTCGAATAGTGAGCAATTTTTCTTTTGTATTTATAGACAGTTGTATGAAAAGAGGTACAAAACACAGACAGTGTATTAAGTTAATCTGATGAAACCTTTCTGCTTATTGGTTAATAAATAGAAAGGTTCTGAGATTACTGACAAACGTAAAGTAATAACTTTTTAATACAGTTGTTGCATTCTGGGTTTTCTGGGCTTTGCCAACACATGTAACTTGCGTATATGCCGACAGAAGGTAAACTAAATTATCTTGAATTCTACTAATTCGAAAAGCAAATGCAGGTAGGCGATTATTCAATGCAGCCATAGTATTTATTAACAGAGGAATTGCACTTGTGAAGCTTGCATTTCATTCACCTTTTCAGAAACAATTAGCCAGTAAGCTAGTAAGCATGAATAAACTCTGAATTATCCCTTACCTCAACACAATATATAAAATCAAACGTCATCAGTCCATAATCAACTGTTTTGCGGACATGTAGTAAAGGGGCAAAAATCAACACAGAAATGGTCCATAGAATGAAGATAACCTAAAATATAAGAAGAAATAATAATAAAACAGCATTTTGTCATGTGTGGGTAGTGCATAGCGTCAGAAAGTTACCTATAAAAAGTATATAGTGTACTAGGCACGCTTGACACGAATATCCTAACTTTAATAGTGCTATGCTACCCACACTCCACACCCACCACAGGTCAAATTTACAAGAGCCGTGCTCATCCACATTAAAGAATAAAACGCTTAGAAAATCTATATCATACCTTTATTATAATTCGTTTGGAAATGAAATTTTTCCTCCTCAAAGGATGCCTTATTGCTATATATCTGAAAGTTTAAAAGACATTCGTTATGACAAAAGCACAAAAGAAACACACATAATAATAGCGGCGGGGTCTATTTCTGAAACGGTTTTTTCTTATAAACTACTATGAAATCCTTTTATAATCGAATTTCTTTATGATTGAAATGAATCAAAGGATGAAACATGAAATAATACCACATCACCTGTCTATACTCATGACCGTCAGGGTGAAAACGCTCAAGCTTACTGCAACACCTGAAAAAATTACAAAATATTGAATTTAGTTCACCACTAGAAATCACAAGGGTAGTATCAATACCGTAAAGTATAAATTGTTCATGATGGCAAAAGAGTTATCAATAACTGTTATTCCTGTTTGCAATGGGTAGAGAGAAAGTTTTACAAAGAAAAGGCAACTTAGAATGTAACTTTGAATGTACCTTGCAAGTAATGGGTAGCCTTACAAATGAAATCGCCATAGATCCACCACTCATGAATAGCTTGGCCGACAGCTGCAGGCATGCATATCAGAGTGACAAGTAAGTCAGCAGTTGACAAGTTCATTAGAAGACAGTTAGTAATGCTGAAAATGAAATTATTATTATCAAACTTGGGTAATTTAATTAACCTAATTATTCTTTATTATTATAATTCCATTGACTTGATTTTTCTAAAGATTAAACAAACGAGTAAGAATGCTCAGAGAAAAATCTTCAGTTTTGAAAGAAAACACTTTGTGAAAAAAATTGCGAGACTCAAGAGTTATCAAGGGGTAAAGAGTTTAAAAGAAAGGAAATAACATCATCGTATTTGTCTAGAGGAGAAATCGTCTGTGATAATACTAGAGTTACAAATGATCGTAGAAAATAGGGAATTTCGTGAGAATTCTGTTATTCTTCTCGGTTGAGAAGCTGTAGAAAATGAATCTATTCACTTTCCAATATAGAATTGAGGCAACTTTAGCCCATTAACAGTAATCATTGTTTATTACATAACGTGCATTTTGTTTGAAGGACTTTCAATGATTGGTGACGACGATTCATGAAAGTATTGCTCCAGAAAAGTTAAAAAAGCAAAGGCCAGTCTTTTGCATACTTAGCTTGTTGAAAGTCATTAACCAAAAGTTATGAATTAAAGAAGTGTTTTTTCTAAATTGCATTATATGCAAATGAAGGCTCGCAATTAAAAGTATTTGTAAAGATGCTCTTCAAGCCTAAACTCATATAAACAATTTAAGCTCGTTAATTACTCAATGCTTCACTAGTAAATAAGATAACAACTAGAAATATAAAAAATTTAAACGTTTTGCTAACAATCAATGGTTTACAGAGTTTAGGAGAAGGCGTTCCTACATCCCATTTTTCAGAAATATCTGGCATCCCATTCATAAGGCTGAATTTGTGTTACTTCAGTTGTGTTCTTTTTTAATACAATGATCTTGTCTTCCAAAAGCTCATCATTATAAATCGTATTTAAAATATTCAAATATTAATAATTTGGTTGGGAAAAGATATAATTCAGAATAGGTGAAACTTCTGGGTTCTTTTAGAAAGTCAAACAGGAATTATATGTTGTCATGAAATGCATCTATACATGCCTTTGAAATCTGATCCTTTCATTAGGAAATATCTTTATATACTGCCTTTTTAGCCCCAAAAAACTTATTTTAAGGATTTTGAGTCTTTGTGTGTTTGTTTTATTGGTATTTCGTAACTCGTATTTAGAATTAATGATAATTTTTGAACCTTGAAGTGTAGAAAAAATATCGGACATGTGTATTGAATGTGACAAAGTCTTCTTGATAAACACAACGATAATTTTTCAGCCAAATGTTTAATTGCTTTACCCAATATTTCTGAATCTAGATGTGTATTAAAATTACAAAGCAGTATTAAAGTTGCTTGCTGATTCAAATGATTTATTTGAAGCTTGAACAAAAACACTCAGATAAACCAGAGTAATATATATAAGCCAATATACTATTTCAATCTTTTGACATTTGAGTGTATTTTTAGAGTTAATTAAAATCCCAACTTTTGAGATTTTTTCCTTCAGATTTGTCAATATTGGCTCAATAAGGTACCATCTGCATTCGCAGTGTTTTCCTATTCCATATTCATTTTTGGAATTAGTCAATTCCGGCGGAAACAGTACAGGAGTTCAAATAGCATTTCAAAGAAATCTTCATTACAAGCCTGGATCACTTACATCTGATAATAATAATTGAATAACATTATAACTTAATTTTGAAGTTTTCTGCTGAAAACCCACACGGTTTTGTTTTAAAACTCGGAATTTGCTCAAGGCAAATTCTACTTCACCAACTCTACTTTGACCAATTTGTACACTAACCAAATAAAAGTAATAAAGGAGCGGCTTGGGTGGGATGCATATAATATTAACTAAAAATCAAATTAGACCTTGTCATTTTATTTGCATACTCTTGCATATTGCATACTCAAGGAAATAATTCTCTGCGTAATGGAACTTTTAATTAAATACTACTAGAAATAGCCTCAACCAAAATTTCCATTTGAAAAATGAAAATGAATTACCAAACAAACAAATCGTATTATGTTTTTAGATAAGTATTCTAAGAACATATTACGAAGCTACTTCAAGATCTAATTAAAACATCATAAATAATTTAGCTTCATTCATTCATGAAAAGTGCACAAAGGGTTGTTGTTGTGAGAATCAAAATTTACCAATAAGCCTGAAACTTAATTACACTGCACCTAATGTCCTCCTGTCGTTTGCTAATCCTTTTGAAGAAACATTAAAACCTTCAAAGTTTATAAATAATATCTACCCTCTTTCAAGTGAATCTTGAAATTGACAGTTGTGAACAATACGAAGAGATGATTATTTAAAATAAACTATTTCTACTATAGATACACACAACTGGTGTAATCATCGTAATTACTTCCAACTCTAGGAGAAAGTTTCTTATGAATGGTTGAACATTTAAGGTAGAAACTATGCTGTGGGCTGTGGTCTTCTTCATCGTAATCTATGACAAAGTTTCCTTGGCTTGATATTCTGTACATTTAATTCTTCATGGAATTTGTTTGTTTCTCAACCTTTCCCTTTCTGCTCATTTGTAATGATTAAAAGTTGATCTGACGTAACTCCAGAGTGACGATGCATTAAACATCTCTATTTCTGAAATTCTAATATAAAAGCAGAGTTGTATTATAGAAAATGAGGCACTGAAAAAGCAGAGTTGCATTATAGAAAACGAGACACTAAACTTAAGACGGCTCGATGAACACGAATGCATTTTTTCCTAAGAAAAGAAGTGAAGTAAATGGCAATGAAAGTTAATGATATTAGGGAAATCTCATGACATGAAATGGCATATATATGTCTTAAAAGATGTAGGATGTCATGATCGTAATATCTTTGAGATTTCTTTATGAAATGGTGACTTCAGACTTTCTTTATCTCTGGCAAATCCGTTCAATCCGTTATTATTCAAAACCTGACACTTTCAGTTCCGCTCTAAAATCAATAGAGTGTAAAGATAGATTTCGCAAATGGCAAATTATATCTACTTCTATGGGCAAATACATGAAACCGAATAATGCTCAGAGGGCTCAACGTAATAGAATATCATTTTTCTAGTTACTTGACGCAGTAATGACGTATGAAAAATACCTGTTATGTAATAAAATGCATATAGACAGATGTAATGGCTTACGTTCTGAAGGTGCGATATTTGATGAACACAGCGATAACAAGGATGTTTGAGAATAGAGCGATAAGAAACACAGGGATGTAGATAGCGATCAAGACAAGATTTTCTGGTCGATTGTACACAAATAAATTATCTGAGTGGTACTTTTCTAAAACTTCAAAGAATGCCCTGAGACTGACATTTCCATCCTCGGTGTTATTAAACTGGAAATGAATTTCATCCATGGTGGAATTTCACTGTTTTTTTTTATTCTCACCAATAAGCTAATTTCACGGTAGTGTTTAATTTTAGTAAGTTTATTAACTTAATCCTTTTAAATATAAGCGTATCACTTTTCCCCAATCTCAACTTTAACTTTTAACAAAAATCAATCTTCAATTCCTTTGACCTTTCACCGTCTTTCTAATTTAAACAAACATAAAGTCTTCAGATACGTTAGAAGATTAAGCTTAATTGATAAAGTGCAAGTCTTGTCTTAACTATGGTAAAATTTCCATTCGGGATGTTGAAGGGTTGTTTGCTCAATCAACACCCGAACGAGACTGATCCATATACAGGTAGTGGTACTTGAAAAAGGAACATGCGGGTGAGTATGATGAGACTCGAACTTTCATCAGATCTCAAGAACATCAGAAACACATTACACTTGCACCTCATTCCTCTGTGACATGATGCTAGATAGTCTGCAATCTAGATCCTTGATGATTGATAAATAAGCTATGGGCAAAAAGTGTCGTGATCTTCGGACAGAATTGTCCAGATAGTGGATGCTGTGTTATTGTAAATGTATAGCATATGTAAGCTTTCCTGATGGATCACTTGCTTTGATTGAAATAGCTTCTTCATAGAAAATGGGAAGGCCACGGATCCGTGAAAATATCCTGGCTTAAGTCAACCTTCAAGTGATAGAATTATCAGGTTCCTTATATGTAAGTCTGTCTGTTTTTTGCTAAGGTTTTTCTGCTATTATTCTTGTGACTCTTGTACTATGAAGTGCGTCAGACTTTTCTTAGATATGTAGAGAATAAAGCTTTCTGAAGATTTCGATAAAGCAAAAAATATGATATGAACTAGCTTACAAAACAAATAAATAATCTTTATATAAGAAAGTCACTATCACATATGATAACTTTCACCGTGTATGACTATAGTCCATTTTTCTTTTAAAGGAATATTTTTAGCAACAATATTAAAAAATAAAACGCCTTGGCTTGATAAATAACTAATACTACAAGTTAATTTTCTTTCAATACTTGAGAATTTTCTAGTTGAACAATGGTTGGGTGGGCCTCAAGTAATAATGCATTGACGAAGATAGTTGATCGTAGTGAAAGGAAGAATCAGTGCTATTGCTGATATTCGAATGTTTTATGTTGAGTATTATATTAAGATTTCTTGGGAATGAACCGCCTACCCAAAAAATTGGAATGCTGGGATGGCAAAACATCCATTCAAAAGATACTGGTTTGATGAATTGCCCCGATTTCCTTCTCTACGGAACATTAACTTTTGCATTCTTCTGCTCTGTAGTGATTGATAAATAAAAGAAAAAAAATGTTAAATTTATTATTTCTCAATTTACTTTCCTATTCTGAATTCTAAACATGTCGTTTTCTATTCAAAGTTGAATTCACCATATGTAATTTTTTTAAAGGGGGAATGATGGTTACGTAATTTTTGAAATATTTGTCAAGGGCTGTAGCTGCTTTAAGTTTTGCTAGAAATGTAATTAAAGCGATTATTATACAGGTCATTATGAAACTCATTATATTAAAAAGGGTAACAAAAGTGTTCGCAATAAATAATAATTAATATGTAAAATTGTAATATTTTATTTAAGTTGTGTAGTTAGGTTTTCATAATTTTCTGCTAAACTTGGGAGCATTTTATAAAACCAAGTGATAAAAATTTTAATTTTCTAGTACAATACAATAAATGATTAGGTATATAGTTTTATAGTAGTTCTGCATATTAAAATTCTTGGTGTACCTACTGACGCCCAACTGTTCGAATCGGGGGATTTGCTGCGATAGTAAAATTCATCTTCTTGATCAACATCAAAAACAGTGCTTCTGCCAAAATTTTCCAACAAAAAAGAATCCCAAACGTAGACCTAATACCGCAGAGGTTTTAACTTTTAAAGAAATTTTATTGTGCAAATGAGAGGTTTTCCTGGGTAAACATTTTGATTTGGACGGGGAAAGTAGTTCGTAACTTTCGAAACCTTGGAATAAAACTATTTCTTAATCTCAAACATGTCATCTAAAAGATAAATGCAACCAAGAAAACTTAAACAAGACGTGTTTACATCTCCTGTTTATTTTTTTAAGCTCAAAGATGTAATAGGCTGTAACGAAATAGTATAAATACATAAATGTATATCAGGTATAGAGGTTAAATACAGGAGTGGTCCAGTGGTGACGGTGAGTGGAGTTTTTATTAGATTTGGCTATCTTAACATTTTCTGAAAAGGTAATGTTTAATACAGCCTCTGTTACCATTTCACTTGTTAAGATTTGGTCCAAAAATTCGTGTGCATAGAATTTACTTTTATGCATGTCGTGTTTCAATGTGAAAGCTAAGAAAGCAATTTTTTCTTGATCCAACCCACTTACTGTAAATATCTTCACTTCACACTTCACATTGATAAGATCTATAACTTAAAATCAATCAAATTCTCTTAAAAAGACCAAAATTTTACTTTTTTTAATTAAAAAATGGGGAGGGGTGTACTTTTTACTGTACAGAATTTATAAACTCATAGATTGATAAATCCAGTAATTGTTTTTTAAATACAAGTTAATCATAACAATTCATGAATCTGTGAGTTAAATTTTTAAAGTCACCAGTTTCAAAAGTTTTAATGAGGATTTTTTTTCTTTAAAGGGTCTTGGTTAATTCTTTAAAAAACTTATTTGTTTTGTCAATTTCATAATTTGCGAACAACTAATTCCAATCGCTCAAGCCATTATTGAGTTATTGTTTCAGTTGTAACAGCAAAAAGTCAGAAATATGACTATGACACGACATTTTAGCCCTGGCTCGGACTAAAACCTAAATGCATTTTCAAATAAAACGGAAATTCAAAATTTTATAAAATGCATCCAGAGAAAAACTTTATTTTTAATAGCCCCACACACAATTCCGTATTAAGATAATTTTTAGACTTTCGAGAGAAAATACAGCAATAAGATAATATATAGATACTCTTTTTTACACATAATTTTTTGAAATTTTAACACATCCAAGAATTGACATAGGTAGCCCAGTCCAGTGCGCGTAAGAATAATATATAGATGATACAACAGGTGTGATAAGCATTGATCTAGACAGATGACTACAATAATTATATATTAAAAGGATTTTTTAAGATAGTAAGCGTATCTTAAGTATCTCTAGAGAATTTCTATTCCAATAAGGTGAGACAGTTTGCTCTAATTCTAAAGTAAAATTACATTTCAATAATTATTCGAATCACACATCCACGCAGAAAAAACTCTTTCAGATTCCAGATAAGGTCACACCAAGACCGGAGGGAGATGAACCACATTATCACATGCTCGTGGAAGAAAAAAAATCATTTCAAATCTGTGATTGATTAAACACTCACACAGATCTTAGATGCTTATTAATTTATTCATAATTAATACTTTTTTAAAGTTAAATGTACTCTCCAATACTTAATTACACATAATAATAACAACATTAAACATTTAAGTAGAGTAGACAATAATATCTCGTAAAGATTTCCTAAATTTACTTCTTATCCTTAAACAGTAAAATACCAACCAATTTGTGGGTAGACCCAACTCAATGGGATTTTGTTTTTATTTTAAATACAAAATTTTTAAATTTGACAGTATTGAATGCTAATGACATGATGAGTACAATCCTAACGGAAGTTTCTTTTAGATAGTGCTTCAAGCATGAAAACTTATAACAGGGCGACTAGACAATACTCTAACTCTGAAATCGAATTCAATAAATCAGACTCTCCAATCAACACCAATTTAATATAATACACACTTATAACTTTAAACCATTCCCAACACATCCGTTTATATGTGGTCGTGCTTTCTTTATAGAATTATGAAGACATTTAACTTCTTTAGGGTTTGGAGTCACTACATTTTACTTTTTACACAGCAATATTTTTAAAGCAGAAAACATAACAAGCAATTTAATATTTATACGATTATTGGTTCGCAGAGATTACTTAAGTGAAGGAGAATGAAATGTGCACCTCTTCTGCCCTGCTACAAAAACTGTGATAGATAAAAGCAACTCTACATAGAACAACTGCCAACAGCATGCTGACTGCAACGAATTACAGACGTGATTTTTTTCAGAGGTGACTTACGTTGAAAGATTATCATCAATCAATCAATCAATTTTTCCCCATTTTTTATTAATCAGTCTTCGATTTCTCCTGGTCGAAGATCGACTATGAAACAAAAACTTAAATTTCAGAACTGACAAAACAAAATTTTGATAGACAAATGGAGGCTGCTGACAGTAGACACAGACAGGACTTTGATTTCCTTTGCCCTGTTATTAATTAGTATTAAATAGTTTTACGAATTCTTTTTAACTACTAAGGTATAATACGAATATTTAATATATGGGTAAATTAAAATGCCACGTAATCAGCTTATATATTTGTATTTCCATTTTGACATACTCATGATTACAAATTTTGATTTTGCTTTTGAAAATTTTGTTTCGTCTGAAATTTTCAATTTTTGACTAAAATCAACTTTTACTTCACGGGCATTTAATATAATGAATCATAGAGAGTATAAGTACAGACATGAATTTCTTTCATGGACTACGTATTTTATAAGGTAGGTTACAGGTACATTGATTGATTTCATGATAATATCTAACACATCCAAAAGTAGCTAGGCAGCATAAAATTAACCTAACTGCACAATTCATCCAACAATGACTGGATATTACCTGGAAACAGCTGTATATTTAAACACGAACTAGACACAATTGTTCAAAGGTAGTTTTAATACTTGAAGACGTAGTATTTTATATTATTAGAGACTAATGTTGTTATCTTAAGTACTCCTGAGTACTGGGATAACTTTATGTATCGGTTTCAAAATAAAGATGTTAAAATGATATTATTCACTCAAGACTTAAAAAAATCTGCTGGAGTTGTGCATAAATCTGAATACAAAATTTGCATTTGTAAAATTTTAATTTTAATTGAATATTTTGAAATTAGGATGAATTATAAATTAAAAAATAATTATAATAAAAAATTTCAAGCAAAGCTTTCTGAAAAATTAACTCGCTACATGTATGGCACTATGGCCATGTAAGCTTGATTAATTTTCCTTTATACGGACTACCCAATACTTACGTGATTTAACAATCAACCCGTTTACATTCCACTATTAAAAATACAGTTTAGATTCGAAATTTTGTTAGTATAGTACTAGTTTTGAAATACATTTGAACGTGAGTTTATTCAAGTTTTTTTTTGAAAATTTAATCATCACTGAATTGTTCATGAAATTAAAATAGTTTTCATTTAAGACTTAAGTCTTCATGAATGATGGGATCGTATTGTAGTTCATTTAATAGTGAATGATGTCGTTCTGTTATGAGGCTGGATCATAACAGAATGACATCACGTTTTTAAATTTAAAAAAATTTAAATCGATTCCTTCAAATAATATGACCTTGTATTTCAATATAGCATTCATGCTTTATAAACTCCTTGAATACAAATTTTTTAAGAGGAATTTTTAAAATTTTCCAAAAAGGTATCTATTAAAATTATTCTTCGGGAATGCAAATTACGTCTTGCTATTGATTGTTTTTGACTTTTTAGTCATATTTTCAGTAGTAATCAACAAGGTTGTAGTTAATGTGAGATGATGACGAAGTTAGCTTTAGCTGTGGAGGTAATGGCAGTTCTTAGATATTCTGCATATTGCTGCCATTTTCTATTCATTTTATAGACATTTGACGTTAATTAGACTTGGAAAAGAATGCCAAGAATTAGTCCATATTTTACATAAGATTTTCTAATTGTCCCAATGTAATTATAACAAGTTGAATAAGATTAAATTAAAAAGATAGCTAATTAAAATACTTATTTTTCATGAAATTGTACACATAAAATACGGATAATTCATTTTGAATTTTTCAATTTTGAAATGTTACCTGGTAGAAAACCTAGAGATGAAGACAACTTCCCCAATTGTTCTCATCTCTGTGTGTATTTCTAACTTAAGGCTGAATTCATGAATAAGTTTGTAATGTTTAATCAAACAGACGCAATTAATTTCAGCTGCAAATGATTTTAAAAGATAGTTTCATTTTTAGATGGAAATTTTTAGCTTATCTAAGATAAAAGATTTTAATAATTATCATATAAGCTTTTAGTGTATTGAGATCTTCACTGTGGCAAAGCTTTCAGAATGGCATGAACTTCTTCTGCCACAGCCATCAAAACGAATTCGAACTGTTGTTTGGTTCGGACTACTCCTGGTCTCTGGTCTCGAATATGCTCTAATGAAGCTGCGATATCAATTTCCTTTGCACCTTTCGTCATACGATTAAGCACCATATCAATCAAGCAATAAGTCCCTGTTCGACCGGCTCCATCACTGAAAACAATAAAAAACATAACTAATGCAATCCAATATTCATATGGTCAAAATTCATATAAATAATTTAAGTTACCTGCAGTGAACAATGATAGGGCAAGACCGTCCGCGATATGACTTGTTAACTTTCCTGAAAAAAATCAATTCCATATCCATTAAAAACAGCTTATTAATGCTTCTGAAAAGTATGTTTGCTAAAAATAAAGGAAAATGTCTTCCTCCATTCCAAGAGTTGAGTAAATAATCTGTGCACCATGGTTGTTCTCTTAAGATGTGCGTTCCTGATGAGCTTTCCCATCACTTTTATGACTATGCAATTGTTCCTAAACTAAATTGCAACAATCACAAAAATGATGAAAAAAGCTTCAGATTTCACAGATTCACGTGCTAGATTCGGCATATCAAAAGTAGCGCATAGTCTTCGGATGAATGAGACCTGTAAACTATTAGGTAAAATAGCTTCAAGATGGGAAAAATACCTTCGGAACTCCAAAAGGGCTTTGGTACTCTGAGGTACTCCATTTTCGGGCCAAGCAAGGAAGTGAAATTGGGTGACAGTTCGAGTTTCTCCTGTCTTTAAGTTCTTCAGATAAAAGCTTCGGACAAGATATTCGTCACACCAAATATGTTCGCTTACAAGGTGTACCTGCGAGGTTAATTAAAATAAATGGTATTAAAACACATATCACAGATGAAACACATTCTTAAAGACAGAGTAGTACAAATTACCTCATAAATGTGGTGGAGTTCAGATCCTTCTTCGGGCCAATATCGATGACAAAGAGCCGTGGTATTTTCAGTTAGTCGAGTCAAATTCACAATAACTACGCTTCCCTGCTCCCAAACCATTTGCCAGAAATCTGCAGCCGTATTTGGTAAAGGGCCTTGAGTAGCTATATACGCTGGGTTCCTTGGGTCATGATCAGTCTGTGACAAGTAAAAGATCAAGATTTATTCAAAGATGAAACTTGTTAGCCACATTAGTGTTTTACAAAGTGGGTAAAAATGCGACCACTCCCCCTTTCACAAAAAACTGAACTGAGAACATAAGCAACTCATCACCAACGTTTATACTAAAAATCAACTGCAAATCAATAATAAAATTGTCTGAGATGTCAACTAGACATTTTCGTGCATGAAATAAGACAAAAAGCTTACGATTGTTGACGCATTGATGTAATCTGATCCCGAAACATTGGCCAAATCATTAAGAATAACTCGGGAATGGTCAAATGGAAGCGAGTTGCTGTACCTATTCTTCTTACTGTTTTCCGACTGAAAAAGAAATTTCAAAAACATTTTTAAATCATTGTCTATTTTGTAAAGAAGGAAAAATTCGATAATGTCTCAAAATTTGACACATGAATACTATATAAGCATTAGTGTCATAAAACTTGTATCATTATTTTTCTTTTGTCTGACCCTTTCTAATGGTCACGTCAATTTTTATTCATCAGGATCAAGTTACTTTGTGTATGGGGTATTTTAAAAAGACAATCTGAATAATAATGTAGTATACGAATAACACAATGTTTTTTTGAAATTTGATCTCAAAAGTCGAATTTATATGGGATGTAACGATGTGAATTAGTTTGTTGACATGGTTGTTTTTCTTCAAAATAGTATAAAAGGAATGATTACTTACTTTCTCGGCTACAGCGGTAGAGCATGGATCTGCTTCATATGCTTGAAGGGATGCCCACTCCTGATCCATACGATCTCGATTTTTCAAATGATCTTCCATGTATGACTAGAGGAATGGAAGAAGTAAAGAAATTTGAAACTTGTGTGTTTGCTTAAATAACTCAATTTTTAGAATCAATTTTATTTACTGCATTTTTTCTTTTTATTTGAATTGGGGAAAGCGAGTTATTTTATATCTTAATCTGTTACGGTAAACACTCTACAGTGCGTGTGGATCAAATTTCATATAAAATCATTTGAAAATGAAACCGAAACTTGTGATGACATCAGATTAAAAGAAGATTTCTCTTCTGAGATTGAAATTGCTG
>JAQGAA010001183.1:0-16882 GCA_034696425.1 Isotoma viridis | reverse complement strand
TTCAGTCCCGTAGCCCCCGGCACGTTGCGCTACAGCATTTGACCTAACCTTTACGGGTCGTCGCTAGGGAGTTTTTTTAATTCCCCTTGGTAATACCATAATATAACATGAATACCAAAAGGGTACACTCAATTGATTTTATGAATTTCAAAATTCTCAAATTACTTTCTTTAGCTTTTTGAACTAACAATGAATTTATAATACCTCCTATATATTTTATGGTATTTTCTCATGTTGGTACTATCCCTTTTGATCTTAAAAATTTAGTTACTCTGTTGATAACGTTTAAGTCTGCCTTTCATAAATGGATGCAGCCCGATCTCCTATAAAATAGCTTGAGATATTTATAAGCTTTTTGTCGTTACAAAAACATTTGCTACCTATTGTCTGAGCAAGTTCAATTTCCTTATTATATTTTTTACTAAAGATAAAAAAATTTCTTCGCTTCCTTTTTTGAAATTTATTCCATCTTTAAGATGAGAGGGGAAGGAGAATACCTTGGAAGTATTAGATTCCTTGGAAAAATCAATTACTATAGAACGTGGATCGAATTCATTTCGTACTCATTCTGTTTAATACTTTGCAATACAAATGGGATTACCCTGTGAAACATAATCTGACAAACGTTTTCATCAACTTACTTAAAATTTCGATGTATTATTTCGATGCATTGGTATAAAATAATGTATACCTAAATCTAATTAAATATTATGATTAAGAAATGACTCATACTACTTTCAACTTAATTTCATTTGATAATACTAAGATATCGAAATAAATGTATGCAGTGTACTTAATTGAGTTAAATCAAAAAATATTTTGATGAACAAAAATTAAGTTCTATATTAACTTAGCTAATTTATATATTCTCTGAAATTTAATAGTCATCGAGTTTATTTTCAAATTGCAATTTCACTTAATTTGATTTGTTCAGATTAATTTATTAGTCGTTCCTCTGATTAAGTTAAAAAATCTAATCATTTCAAATTTAGATCTCAAACTGTTGAGCAGAACAAATTTAACAAAAAGATTTTTTCACAGCTTAGAAATACAAGAATATTTTACTTTTTACCAATATTTTAATAATTTCTAAAGATCTGAAGCTCTTACGGATTTACGTTTTTGAGAATTCCTTCAAGGAAAAACTTATTACGAAATTATAATGAAAAGGATATCTGTAATTATAAATAGTTAAGTGGGTGGAGATATCAAGTAGGTTCTAACTACGTCAGACTTTTATCTAAAATCTGATGAAAAGTTTGAAAATCTAGAGAATCCATAATCTATGGATGACTCCTGAATGACTATCAAATATAAAACAGAAAGGAGTAGTGTTAGGATTAGATAGAGATTTCAGATGTGACATACCGGAGGGTGAAGTTGGACACACTTGTGGGTGATGGCACGAACATTAGCCATCATGAGTCCGTTGTCATCACGGAAATCGAATGGAAACAATTCAGCCCATTCTCCAAGTAATTGAACTAAATGTTTCACTACTTTCACCTCTCCTTCTTCCTGCAATAATAACAATGTCAAAACAATACATCAGTCTATTGACACCGTTTAACATCACACGAGTAATAAAGATTGCTAGAGGATGGATTGCATAGGGGAAATTATTAGGGCGTATAAATCAAGGGCAAGGGTGGAGAAACAATGGGATTCGTGTTTCTCAGGGACAAGGCCGTAGGTCACGTGTGGATTGGGTCCATTTTTTGTCCCCTAGAGCGGTTTTCTGCAGTGTAATTTTTTTATTACTATGATCTTGGACTTTGGATCAATTATTGTATCAAATAAATGATTTACGTAGAACAAAGAAGATGCAACCACTGAAACTAGGGAAAGATGGAGAGACAAATAAATACGAATTTTATGTATTCAATCAAACTAAAGATTTTAATTTAGTAAGCTCACAATATATCCTACGTATTCCTCGAACGAATAACACAGGGGATGGAGGATGGAGTGGTGGTGAAAGCAATAAGATTAGAGTGCACACTAACAGTTCCATACCTAATATCTTTCCATCTCATTCAATTTCTTCTATGAAATATTCACTTTTTTAGAAATGTCTTTAACTAAGGGATTCGCCATAAATCACGTGAGATAAAGTTACACAATTGGATGAGTGCTCCTTGATTAGTAATGCACCAAAAGAAGGATTATGAAACTGTCTCAACCTCATTTGGAATTTGATCTCAAATGCTCGACATAATTGTATTTGAAAAATGATCAAACGCACTCATGCAATTATTAGACATTGTTTATGAACATTATTGAATGGGATGTTGTATTGCGTGATTTTGATGTTGACGATGTGTGATGCAGAAGTAATAATAATAAAGAAAGCGGTTTGCTTTCACACTTTGTTGTAAATTAGATTGGAAGATTGAATGTGAAAAGGTGTCACCTTTGGTCTAGCTTAGATGAATCCATTTAGTAAATGGGACTTGAGTTGTTTCTCCTTTCTCTAATGCACCTTCCATCCATTAGCACTTTCTGTGTCTACGTCTTACCTTATCCACCTAGCACTACCACTCGTATCAATCAAATACTAATAGCTTTACTTGTATTCTTGTACCGAACTGCCATGTCATCAGCCATGCTCCAAATACCTAAGCATTGCATGTCTAAACTATCAAACACTAATTGCATATTTGTTTTCACGAAATATCACCTATTTTGTAACTATGAGTTGTCAGTCTGTCACGACGTATAAAACGCATCTAATCTTATTCTACCGTTTTAACCCTACTGAAAGCGTAGTAATTTATTCCATTAAAAGAACTGTATTCCGTCCAGGGTCAAAAAAGTCTAACAAAAATCCTAAAAATTTGATTTTCAATTGAAAGTTATTATTCGAAATGTCAAGTAATATTTTGTTTGCTTAATATTAGCTGCACTTTCTGAAATGTACAAGTGTTTAATGGAAGACATTCATGGATCATCAAACAAACATTAATTCAAACATCAAAAATTAAAACACTTTAAAAGACCTAAACACTATATATATTCATTTTTGTAATAAAGGAAAGTGGAAAGACACAATGAGAAAGATCAAAGAAAATAAAACGAGATGAGAAACTGTAATGCATTCAAACACTAATAATAAGTCCGAGTCTTAATAATAATTCTAATGATCATTTCGTGGAATGCTTTAAGTAGTCGAAGGGCAACAGTTATTCAAAAACGTGACTACACTTCGCAATCTCGTATACATTTATTTCTTGTGACACTACTCACGGAAAAGCCATTCACGTCTGAAGAATGACAAACATTCTTAAATATAACAATTATAACATAATATATATATATAGAGTCTTTGATGATAATAATATTAACAATTGTAACAATAAATGTCTAATCAGTATGGAGGCCAGCAAATTTTTATAGGATTGTTCCATAGAAATACTATGGATTGTTCATACAAAATGCCCAAATGTTTTGTTGTATTCGGGAATTTTAGAAAAAAACGAAAATTAATTCAAATTGGAGTATTAGAACTTTCTGAACAATACCAAATTGTGTTGGTAGTATGAGGTAGCATGAAGTATGATTTGGCTAGAATGAGTAATACAGACTTGGGTAAAAATTATAAAAGTAAAAAAGAGTAGACTTACAGATTTAGCGAAGGCAAGATGGAAGACGGTAGCAAGAAGTTCATGAGGTCGGATGAAAAGGCGAGATGATAAAATGAAAGCAAAAATGAATGCCCGATCTGGGTAGTAATCCACACCCGGTACCAGATGTTCAACCAGAGACTCCAATCTCCCGGACACCAAGTTACACTCTTCGAATATCAGACCCAATGACTGCAAACAGACAAACACATTTTACACTTTGGGAGATCTCATCAATCATTTCAGTCATAAAACTAAAATAAAAACGAATTAGGTCACAAGGTCGGTCAGTGCCATTTTAACCTTATTTCTCTTCCTAGCACATGCCAACCTAGCACTTAAGCTTTTCTAAATTTTTCTGGAAAGTGTCTTTAGAAGGTATTATAGCAAAAAGGAGGACAGAGGGATAGGTTAAAATCAAAAATCTTAAAAATTGCCTAAAGTATTATCTTCAAAATTGCCTAAAGGTCAGAGGTTGTCTTTTCCACCTTTCTCAAAATGTTTTTCGACAAGCACAAGATCTGAGTTTACAATCTCGCTATAAAACAGAAATTATGTTCAAAATTCAAATAAAATCTTTTTGTAGGTTTTTTAGTAATTCTTAATGACATTCCTCGAACGCCAAAATTTGTTGAGGGGTGGCATCACAAGTTTCAGAACTTGATTAAAATTCATAAACCTTCCCTTTGGAAATTTTTTTTGCTTTGATGCAAGAACAGAATAGTTGTGTTTTTGAAAAAGTGTTGAAGTCTGTAAAGTTTTGTGCTATTGTTTGTTTGAAATGACTAATAAAGTATTCTTAATTTTTAAATTCTAACGTTTTTTTAATTTTCGTCCGACTGACCCTGTTTGAAAAAACGATGTTCGCCGAAATGACTATTTCAGAAAATCCTTATGGGTTTTAAATATTCTAACTTTTCGCCGAAACGGTTTTCGTCCAACTGACCCCAAATCACCGTAATAACTTTGTGTCAAATACCTAGCCAAAAAAACCCGTATCAGATTAACACGTCATTTATTCCACTCAAATCTAATTTCATAGACAAAACGAAGGAAAAAGGTTTTAAAATTAATTCCGAGCTAATTATAAGGACTGTGCTCGTATTGACTCTTTCATCATAAAATAAAAATTGATTAGCCGGAAACCTTACGATTATGCCAACCCCACAGGATAATATTCTAATAAAGCAAATCGAGTTGATTGGCTTAATCGAACTGAATGTGTAATGTCATTATTTAGTTAGAAAGACATGAGGGGTGGGTGGGTTTTCATCGGGTTGCAAGACTCCACTTGAATGAATGGACCTGGCCAAATCACCAAAAACTAAACAAAGACAAACTATAAAAGACAATAGAATTTCTCAGTTGGATTTCCCCATCGGTTCAAATAATAATAATAACTCAACAAATAATAATGATTGCCGTCATCTAATTCTCTTCTCGTTTCATTTCACCACATTCAAGTCATGAGTCCGGGATCGTTTACAAATTCTGCTACTTTTTTTAAAATGAAAAGTTCTTGTAACAATCCTTTTTTTTAATAAGTTTTTCTTCTGTGTCCTTTGAAATACTTTTCTGAAGTTACAGGCTGACCTGAGGGCTTTAAATGTCAAACTTTAGTTTGATTTTAAAATATGAGTCTGAGTTGAAAAATAAATTAATGTAAGAACAACCCCAAAGTGGCTTGTATTCACTGGCATCATCATTACCAAGGATTTTATAAGCCTTTGGAGAGTACACTTCCAATAATAATCCTCATCATCATGATACCCGGGTATTATATAAGTAACCGGATGAAAAGAGAGACAACAACAATAAGTGAAATCTGGCTCGTTAATCATCCTCTTTTAGAAAATTCTCACACGACTCAAAACAAAAGACTGTTTGCTTTCAATGTTTCAATAGACTCAGTTTAAACAAGTCCATCCATAGTCCCTTTTTTAATAATATTATTAATAAACTATTAAAAGAGCTTCCTTATACACCGTGTCGATTGAGCTAAGTCTCGTACCATTTATTAAGTGGTAGCGGAAAGTTAGTTTATTGAATTCCTAACTTTATGCAAAGTTAAAAGTATAGCAAAATATTTGGATATTTCTAGTTCCATAAGACTATAACATCATTAACACTGGGGGATAAACTATTATTTCTAAAACGGGGATTCAAAATTTACAAAAAACCATTGTAAAAGACCCGAAAGACTACCGCTCAGGACGAACGGGGCCCCTCGGAATCGGGATTCAAAACTTTTCAGTATAATATACAATACGTTTTTTACCTCAATTGATGCATCACATCAAACCTCTGAATTAGTACAATTTCCGTGACGGCTTCTCTGTTACAGATTCAGCTATAAAATCAAATAATTGCCCTATACTGAATGAGTAATCCCCAACGCAGTACAGAGAACAAATTTCGAACGGAATACTCAAAGAGGAGCAAATAACAAAGAAGATAGAAATCTAATGGGAAGAATTGGCCTAATATAGAAAATTCACACAATAGAAAATTCTCTGCTAGTTTCACACTTCTTGCCAAATCATTATTGACTTTCAGTATTGAAAATTGTCTACTCATCTCATCACTTGCTACCACCAATCACTGTTTCCTACCACCACTGCCTAGTACGCTCTGATAAAAATAATTGAGGTAGAAGAAGATTCTCCACTTAATGAACTTTTGGGTTATCATCCCCCTTTATTATCATTACTCGACTAATACCCTGTTGTGCATTGTACTCTTTCTATCTGCCTGCCACACCCACCACCGCTAAAATAGTAACACAATATAATAAATGGAGAAAGCACAATGTGAAAGTGAAGCTAATAAAAGTACTTTTTCCACAGGGAGTCTATCTAATAATCCTATCATCAAATATCTCCCATGGGCACATCCAACAAAAACCGAGCCACCACTGCCAGTCCCACCAAACCAACTAAATCCTTCTTTTCTTACAAAATTCATCAAACTTTTAATATAGATTGATATTCAAAATCCAACACTCTTTTATACTTTTGCAATCAATTTCTCTCATTTGTCAGAATTATATTTAGCTTCTATATTTTTATATAATCTAAAAATCATTAGATTTCGTATTTTTTTGTATCAGAATATGATAATGTATATTTCTTAGAAATGGATCGATTATTAATAAATCTGGGCAAATATACGACCTAATAGCGAAAAAAGTTGCTAAATCAACTAAAATATTTTATAAACTGTGTAAAAACCCTGATTTTTAATAAATATTCCAGGAATGCTTGCAAAAAAAAGGCAAAAAGATAATTTTTTTTTTCCAAAGATCAATTACAGAAAGGGCAATTGGTGTTTAATAAAAATAATCTTGTGAGAGTTGTTTTTTTGACCTTGTTTTTTGTGTACCGTATGATGAGACTTCTTTTTGGGAGAATAGCATGGTCCACTTATTGTTTGTTTTTTGTTTAGTTTCCTTGTGTCGGTGACAATTGGTTGTGAAGTGTGTAACAGAAGTGGATGAGACAGCAAACGGCTCAAATACAACAAAATTAACTCTTTGCTCACAAGAATAGAAGTAGTTGTGCCAAATAGAATAAAGAAATAGTGTGGGATGAGTAGAGAATTTCTTCTTTTCGGTGCTAAGAATTAATCAAATGTGATTCCTTCTGTCTAGTCACTTTCTACCTAAATTTATACTTTCGCCAATTCATAATGGAAAGAGAATTTTGTGCCTTTATCAAAAGTTCGATTTAGAGCCAACGTGCTTAATGCAATATCAATTTAGATTTTGATTAATATGACACAGGAATAAAAGAACTTTTTCGTTTTTTAAAATTAAAGATTAAATTTAAAAAACATGATTTCTTTTAAATTCAACACTTTAGAAACATCCGAATTTGAGCATGAGATCCCCTTAGTCTAAAAAGGTTTACCTAACACATTGTGCAGTTGTGCTTGCTTTTGTAGTGTAGATCATACATTAACTATTATTTCTTATTTACTTAGTTTTAGGAGGAATTATTTATGAACAGTGTTTGTGAATAAAATGAGAGTAAAAGTGAAAGGGAAAGATGGGAAAGAATGCTGAAACCGATTGGGTCGAATCTTATTCTTTGGATAAAGAAATAAAAAAGTGAATGGAAATAGACTTTGAGAGTTCAATGAAAAACTTTTCCCTTGACTTTCTCTTTTTTTCTTTCTATTTCTTTACTTGATTTCTTATCATTTTGGACACTACTGTCCTCGCCTTTTTATTATTTTTTCATTCGGAGTCAAAGTGTATACAGAAACGAACTCAGTGACTCTGATTACATTCCACCATTACACATTTTCTTAGTATTTCAAAGTAAAACTGTATTTCCACTTTCGTACTTTTTTCTTCGTGTTCTTGAACTGTGACATCGTCTTATAATTAAAGCAGTTTTAAAAAATAGGTAATTAATAAATGGTTTTTTTTTAATTTTGGGAAGAGGACTTCCAAACAAATCAAGAATTCACAAGCAGATTTGATGAAATTTAAAAAATTCTGATTGGTCAAAATGGCTATTTGATCTTCTCAAATAAACATTCCTCGTGTAGCTTATGAACTGCTTTTTTATATAGTTATAGCTTTAATGAAAATGGTAGATAATTATGTTTATTAATAAATCCTTGTGATACCAAGAGGCCAAAATTCAAAAGGTAAAGTTACTTTTAACGATTTCTGATTTAATCGATTGTAAGAACTAATGAGGTGTCTCATTATTTTAAGCTGAATCAGAAATTAAGAAATTTTTGCTGATTTCAGCGTTAATAATTTCTCTGGGAATTTTGTATGTCTTCGTTAAATCCATTAATTGTTTACTTAAGAAAAAAATAATTACTAGGTGAATGTGGCATATTTTGTATGTAGTTGTGGTCATGAAATTAGTGCAAAGAGAAATCTTTTCTAAATAAACTAGCTATAATATTTTCCTTCTTGTAGACTAATGTTTGTGAAAAGGTTGTAGGTTTCTCGGAACTAATACACTTTGCTAGTTGTTACAAGAGCAGAAGAGAGCTTAGCTCAGTAACATAGTTTTTTTTATTCTCAGAAAAGTCAAGGAGTATTTCCAGTGACGGGTTGTATCGTCGCTTCCTTTGCGAAACCTATCCACTGTACCACATAGTTTGTCTGACGAAATTTTTTGCTTAGTTTCTCATTAATGGTAAGATACACTGGGTCTTTTAGGTCTCAATTTTACGGTCATATTTTGTTATTGAAGGAAAGTGGTCGATTGACTTGGAAATGTTGTCTGAAACCTAGGTCGAAATATTAACTATATGTTTTTGAGATGCCAGTTGTTGACCCCAAAGTACAAAAGTTAATTTTTGCACAAACAAATTAATATGGAATCTTTTTAATCCCTTTTCCATGCTATTTTTAGCAAAACTCTTCATTTATAGTAATTCCTATCATATAGCCTTCCAAAGCTTACAAAAGAAAACGCTTCGCAAAATTTCAATTTTAGAAGGCAAAATGTATGGATAGGACAAAATTGTCAAGAACGTGTAAGTTTTTCGCGTGTGGCTATACAAGATTTTGATATCTGAGTGATAAAACTCTTTGTTGAACTTTGAACTGGATTTTTATTATAAAGAAGTTTTTTCCCTGCTTGAGCCAAGGACCGAGGATGAAGGGAACATCTGGATGTGGATGTTGATATCCCTCATCTCATTATCTCCTCTTCCTTCCCAACTAAATAATACTTTTTTCTCTTGGTCTTCTTGTTAATACCTAAGAGATTGTTTATTAATGATGTGCATTTAAAAAATCTAAGGTATCTCTAATAAAACCCCGATCTTTTCTTAATCTTAAGTTAGAGCGACTTTTCAACAAGATTCAGACCCTTATGGTCTATCTGAACTCTAAGACCTATATCTAATCGGCTTCATAAACTCTTCTTTTAAGAACTTAATTTTTGCACGTGATGAATGAACACATCGTTAGGCATGCCTTATTTCTCTTTCTTTTGTTTATACTTGTAAGAAATCCAATGAAGCCGCTGTTCCTATGTGTCACCACTTTCACCACTGACTTTGCTTGCTTTTCTACTTTTTGTTTAGCTAAAGTTTACGCCAACGTTCCAACTCTCTTTAGTATAATTATAAAAAGAAGGTATTGAACATATGACTATTGGAATAATGTCGTTTATACTCACTCCTTTCATCCTAACAACCGATTCGTAATCCATTAATTTACCCTTTTGTTATTGTATCTCCTCGCTCTGGGTATGTTTGTTTTAAAACTTATTTCATTATCTTATTCATCCTACTCTTCTTTTTAGTCTCGGATTCGGATTCGAAATTTATACAAACTTTATGGTGGATAATCAAACTCCGTGGTACATCATTTGTTAAAAGTTTGGTTCAAAGCATTATCTCTGTTGAAAGGTAGTTCGAAATTCTAAAACGAAAATTCTTGAAAAACTCACAAATGTAATGAAAACTCACAGCATTATCAAACTGTTTAGGTGGGGGGCAATGAATATCTGAACGGATAGAAAGAAGGTTTCACTGAATGTTGTCACTGTCCCACGCTACCTAATTTGCTGGCACCCAAAAACAAATTGAATTTCAGGACATTTTAAAACCATCTCTACCCAAAATGAAAAAACTGAAAAAATTATTTTCAGAAATTGCCTTATTAGCCAATTATGCCATGTTATTTTTTTACTTAATGAAATCATAAAAAAATAAACTTTCAAACTAATTATGGAATCGAAACTATATATGCGTATGTATCACTGCACTGCAGGGTACAAGACTCACTGACTCGGTTAAGACTTCGAATCCCGAATTTCAATTTCTTATACAAAACATTGTAACCCGGAAGACGATCTATGACAACGTTTCCGCTCCAATAAAATCCAATCATTTTTGGAGAAAGTTTTTTGAACAGCCCAAGAAAAGTGTAAGACTAAAAGAGAGCGTCCAATTATATTAAGAAGGAGCACATGGATGAGCCGAGTAATTGAAGTAGTGGGAGCAGATGTTTGAAAGAAAACAAGTTAACCTGGTGTGACTAAAGGGCTGTTTACTTATCATTGAGATCGAATCTATATTTACCTCTCCACAAGCTAACCGGGTTTTCTTTTCACTCCTCTAAATCCACTCTACGATCTCCAGGAAGGTTCATAAAATATGTTTTTATGAAATTACCCGATTTGTTGTGATTTCTGTGCCCTCCGGTGGGAAATCCATTTGTGAACTTTCTTTTTTACCGGAGGAAGAAATGTGTGGAGTGTAGTGCTACAAAATGTGATTGTGATCTTAACCTTAGATAAAGATACTGGCATTGCCTAACTAAGCCATGTGAGTTTCCTTGTTAAAGATTATCCATACAGGATAACATGTAGGTAATACAGTAGATAGACAAAGCCACTCTGACTACGAGATAATAAATATGTAGCAATTCCGTAAAAGAAGACTCATAGTTAATCCTTAGGATAACAATGACCCTGTTTACCTTTCCCCAATTTCTTTTCCTCCGTAGAAAAACACTGGGTCTTCTTAAAATACCCAGAGCACAGCAATGTACAAAAGCATTTACAGAGTTTGGCTTTTTATCACGACGGGTTTATACAAAATCAAATAACTTTTTGAGCCAGTTAGATTTTTGGATGTAAAAAGTGTATTGCTTAACTTGTTAAAATTTCTCACGAGTCTAAAGTAATGTTTTTCAAAGTGTGTTTCAAAATACTCATGAATCCCATTAAATACATTTTTAACGTTGGATTAAAAACGCCGGTTTTGGCATACCCTGTACTGCGACTATCGAGCCTTACATTTGTATCCGTATCTAATGTATCTTTTAAATAAATTTTACTTGTCTGGTTCCAATTTAATATAAATTGAACACAAAACTCAATTTGTTACAAAATAGAGCAACAACATAATTTATTATTGTTTTCCTACAGAACACACTGAACTAACCAAACTTAAAATTGCCAATTTTGGTGTGGGTGAATATTTTGAATGATTTTGAGCATTAACATATAATATATAATAATGTGGTTTTGTTTGCAATTTACATTCAATTCGAAACCAAATACAAAACATTGTTCTTAGTAATCGGCTGATTTGAATATGTTACAGCTGTAGGATGAGTAGAAAGACCAAATGTGGTTGCAGTTGCACCACACTGGCCTACGCTCAGTTTTATTCAAGTTAACAAAATTATAATATTAACTTTCTTATGCTAGATAAAGATAATTATCTCATTTCAATCTTACTTTTCCATAAAAATTAAAATGCGATATAAATTGAATCTACAATCTCAGCTGGCGGTCATAAGACTGGTGCCTTAATTCCTTTTCTGATCCCAAAGGAATCAATCCTGACTGTTTAAACGAGTCCATACTTAAATTCGGGCTTCTTCTTCTTTTTTAACATCCTTGAAAACATCATACTTCCCACATCATCTAATTAATCACTCCAAGAGGAAAGCATGTGCTTAATAATTTCTGCGTAATTGATGGACAATCCTCTATAATATTGATTCCATAAAAGTTAGCATTTCGGGAGAATATCGTTTTGGCCTTTTGTCGTGTATTGAATGTTCAAGAGTGCTGTGTATTATGTAAGATTGGTTTGCATGTATATTGGTAGAATAATTCCGAGTTAGAAGCACTTGACACGCTCTTTATCACTCTTTTCTCCAAAGCAAAGTTTGTCAAGTAGAAAAGACTGATTTAGTTCATTTCTAAAGAGTCTTCTCAATGAACTTGAATGCCAGTCAGGTTTCACAGTGCAAAATTCAATTTGAATTCTCTGCTTGATCGATTGCCAAAGTGATGTCTCACGTACTCAAAACATTCTCATTCCCTAACCACCACAAACAACTCGAACATGTTATCATGCGTCTTATACGGAGTAAATCAGAGGCACCCTTTCTACCTTTCTATGACCTAATCAACTTTTCCTCCTCCCACGTCCATTACATCTATTCAAGGTTATCTATAAATGTACCCAGCATCCAGTTTGGTTTAACCTTAGTATATTTCTAGGTAAGATTATCAGCAACCCGGGTGGGTTTTTTTCGGTTCTATTTTCGTTACTCAGCTTTTTCCTTATGATTTGAAAAAAACACCAGAAACTACTGACGTGCTTCATGCATATTCTCTCTGGGATGATAAATGTTCCCATCGAAACGATAAAAAAGTTCCAAATGCAGGAAAAACTTTTTCTCAGAATATTTATCAATTTACAAAAAACCCTAGCCAAAAGGCACTATCCGACCTCATACTCAAAGTAGTTAACAAAGATAAAGTTAAAATGGTATAAAAACAAATTTTTTATCCCATTTGAATAACTTACATGATTATCCCATTCGTTAGTTCCAAGAGGACTCTTCAATCCAAAAGATAGAGATGGTCCAGCCAGTGCCTGACTTTGCATATTATGGAGTTGATGGGATTTGGAAAAAGTTGGACAAGTGAGATTTTGTATTTGTTGCATTTGTAAGAGATGACTTGAATTATTTGCACAAGTGGAACTTCCAGCCGAATTGGCAGTGGAGTCTGTATTCGTAGTCGTGCTTGAATTGGATGAGGTCACATTCACATTATTTCCATTAGTTGTTGTACCTAGACCTAGAACCACTGCTGATTTCAGTCCAGCAGTTCCAGAAGGACCAGTGGTGGTCGAAGTGAGCTGTTGTTGTGGCTGAGGAGAAGCACAAGCTGCTCCAGATCCACTTCCAGAAACACATCCTACTGAGGATATCGACACTGTTGGAATGGACCCATTTGCCATCATCATATCCCTCTGTTGTGGTTGACTCTGAAATTCAATACGAAATAAAATATTTAATTTATATCAAATTCAATTCCTATAGGGGAATGTCCATAAAACTTTTTTAACTCGATGAGATTTTCCATACGAATGCGTGTCGGCAAAATAAGGCCATTTCACAAGTACTCAAGTATATTACTTAACGATTCGGGCAGAACACCCCCTACGGCTACCGGGCTATCCTGGTAGCACCCAAAATGCCACAGCAGAAAGTAAATTACTCAAATCCCCATAATATATGAACTCGGCTAGCGTCCCAAAAAGTCATTTTCATTTGCATTTTCACCACTGCAGTACTGATTCTAAAACCAATTTAATCATTTCAGCTCGTATCGCTGGATGAAATGCTAATTTATTCACGTGAAAGGACACACGCAACATTTTCTATACATTTTATATTTTACACAACCCGTTGGCCACTAGTCAAATGAAAAATGGTAAAAGGTTGTCTCATTATTTTGGAACGTTCTGTGGTGTTGGTTACATCGTAGCAGTGGGGGCAGTCAAGTGAGCATTAAACTAGACACAACATTTTCGTTCACATGACTCACCCTTAAATTTACTTAAATTATTTTCATTTTAGACATTGTTCATAAAATATGGGCATTTACAGCTAAAAAATGCCGCCTTTCAAACATAAAGTTGGGATTTACTCTCCATAATTTATGAACGACCCTGATAAAATATAAGAAGAAGTAGATTGAATTTAATCACTTAAAACCCTGCTGACTTCAAAAGACGATTCAACTCCCACTTGAAGAGAGATCATTTATTATAAAATATGCTAAATTAGTCTCGTATACGTCTGAGTCTGAAGATTTCTCTTTAGTCTCATTTATGCCAACTTTCATCATCATCATCACCCTCATCAATGGCATCATTTCGATGAAAACTCGTTTTATTATCTCATTCCACGTGCTTCCCTTGAATACAAGGGGAAAATCCTATTTACTAAAACAATCCGATTTAACGATTCGGTAAAGACAGTCTTGACTTGAATTCTATTAAGTGGGACTTTCTACCAATCTGATCCAATTTTAAGAGCTGCAATTCCATATACGGTTCTATAGGGTTGTACTTCACAGTCATATTATATTATTGTCTGTTAGAAAGACACAAGGAATTTTTCACAAGATTGATAAACATGGGCAAACCCAAACCAACCATGCAAGCAATTAAAGTCTTAGCTCTCCCAAATCTACCTTTGAAACCCGGTGGTAGAATTTTGCACAGACAAAGTCTAAATTTCACTTCTTTTTGTGATTTAATTAATTTTAAGAAACAAAACCGGAAGTCCCGCATCAGTTTACTCTTTTTAAAAAAAAACCCTTTGATATAATTTTAAAAAAGGTAGGTACTCCAGCTGTTTGAAAATTTGCAATATAAAATATAAAAAAATGAGAGCCACCTGATCAGAATTTTTAAGAATGGGTGAAATGAAAAAGTCTCAAGGAATCCATTTCCTGTGCATCCGACCAATTTCCTTTGAAAATGCTATTTGCTTTTTTCTTATTTTATTTTCTTGTTACTTTTTACTTGTATTGTTATCTCCCTTCTGACTCATAATTCCCTTTAGATCGAAATTCAAAAATTTCTTCTACTCTTTTATTGCTCTATATGTCTGTGATGTGTTGCGAATGAAAGTACGAGTTTAGAATACAAGATGATTTTTTCATGTCATGGTTATCTTATTTTACATTTATCACCATTCGTAAATCATGTGTCACATTTTTATCTATTCCAATCTCTCCTCTTCTGTTTAAAAGGGCACTTAAAGTAAATCTAAACAAGCCTCACATTTGCTGCATAATACAAATCGTATTTAAGACTGCTACGAATCAAATCAAGCCCGTCATACGGACCGGAACCGCAACCATTCTGTCTCAAGCAATGATTTTTATTAAATGTTGACACAATTTTATTCATAAGATTTTACAAAAACAAAAACTGCGACAAAATTCCACACAAAAAACCATATAACTTTATGAACAACGCCAAAAAGGCTGTTGTATGTTCTCAATGTTCCCATATCGTAACCTGTCACCCGCAGTTACTTTTTACCAACTTTATCTCTCCACATTTCATCGTAAGCTTCTTCATTTTTACTTTTTAGAGAGAAAAATAGAAAAAACCAGAGGGAAAGTAAGAGCAGTAGTACAGCAGTGCACCCATTCGGACTCTTTCAACCAGAATTCTTATACTTGTTCCTAATACTACAAAACCACAAAAATAAACTAAAAACGACCACACCACTGCTACTACCATTTTGCTATGCAGAAAAGGTGCGACTATGTAATAATTCTAATAATATTATTATTACACTTACTTATACTTGCCTCATGACATTATAGCTGAGAGGACTTGGACAACCCCTGACTAAGACTATGACCCTCACAATAGTTTCCTTTTGAATGACTTCCTTTAAATTTAATGGCCGAGAAATATTATTCAACAATTTTTATCACACACACACCACTACTCCCTTTATTGAGTACATAAAGCCCAGACCAAGAGGCAGGTGAACTCACTTTCTCCTTCTTCAACTATTTCACTAAGATTTTTTAAGTAGGTAAAACAGCTTTGTGGTCTTGTATGAGGGTAGTAGGCGTGTGGCTAAATTGCTCTGCATAAAAATCTCAATTTTGTGCCCTACAACTCGGTGTTGGTATAAGAAGAAAGCTCATTTTTGTTATAAAGGTGAAAGACGACGTGGCGTTGTATATTTTCAACCAGACACATTTATCTTCCTGACAGTTAGTATTGAAACAAAGGCATGTTGGGGAAACTGGATTAAAATTCATGGAAACTTTTGGTGTCATGTAAAAAATCTCTGTGCTTCTTTATTAAACTCATTTAGTATTGTTGCACCTGGTAATAAAAATATTTACATCGGTGCTTTAAGAAATATGGGTTGTCCGAGTATGGAAGAAAAATTGTCTAGTTTAGCCCCTATGGATTAGTTTACCTAATTTCTTAAATTATTGGATGGTACTTATGTGTGAAGTAGAATGAAAAACCGAAATTGGGGTAAAAAATTGCAAAAGCGGAGAGAAATTCATAAAGCATGCTTAATTTCATCACAGCTTTATAAAAAAAGTGGAGGGGCCCCTGAATGAATAAAGCTTTGGTGTGTCAAACCCCCCAAGGCCCCAAGGCAACACTACAGGGGGTTTAGCGATTTGGATTATTGAACACCTTTACCCACATCAACCCAAATCTCCATGTGATTTATAAACGATTCTTTAAGATTGGAAAACTTGAACCCGACTGGATTATAATTTTGTCATTGACCAGGCTCAAAGGAGCTTATTTCTTAATAATAATTTCTATACATGCTTTCTCCTCCTTTTAGATGGCATTAATAGAAAAGGGGGTTTCGAACATTAATGATTTATGGGCTAGATTTTGAGGCTCAAAAAGTGATAGATCCCGTTTGGACTCACGATTTTTTTAAATTTGACATGGTGTAT
>JAQGAA010001182.1:0-16883 GCA_034696425.1 Isotoma viridis | reverse complement strand
TGACTTTGATTCGTAAACGTGCCGTGATTGCCCTTACAGTGTGTGTTGTACTCTTTTTCATGACCTGTTACATACTTCTTCATCAGAAAAAGTCTGGACTGCATCATGACGATGAAATTAATAATGCATTATTGCTTACTGTTGGTGTGTTTGGTCTTTCTTGTGCTCTTGTTCCTGCTTGTGTTGCAGTCAAGGAAAGCTGGTGCAGTCAAGGTCAAGAGGTAACGTCATTTTACATTTTTTTCATGCAAGTTTCTTCATTTTTAATCCAAACTTGTTCGAAATCCTTGTCTTTCCTTCATAGTCTTATTACTATAAAGTTTTAGTATGTTATTTCCGGTTCTTTAAAGCTCATTGCTTGGCTAAATATTGTTTTCAGAATGTAAATGGTGGTGGTGGTGGTAACATGGAGGAGGTGCAACCAGATGACATGTCTTCAGACTTGGATCGTGATGATGGCCAGAATCAAAACCAGCAGAGTGATGAAACTCAAAGTGAAGATTTATCCGAGGACTTATCAGAAGATAAGAAGCGAAGTGAACAACCGAGTCCAAGTGATGAAGCCGAACCATCAGTTACTTTAGTTACTTACGTTTTGCCAAAGCCTACAACTACACAAGTTTAATTTTTAAAGTGTTTTTTTATTATTATTGATGCTTTATTGAAGGCAGTAAAATGTTTTTATTTGATTTATGTACAAAAAGCTAGTTAATTTTTTTAATTTTTACATAATCATCCATTTCACAAGTTGCTTTAAACAGGAACGCGATGCATAAATGTTTTTCTCATGTTTCGATTTATCTAGTAAGAATTGATAGTAACGTCTTGGATTTTGCAAATTAGGATTCATCTTCTGGCCAGTAAAAAACGGCATAACGGTAAAGGGGGCTTTGGAGTTATTTCAATACTCGACATTAAAGCTCTAAGCTAATTAATAAGTTCATCCCTTCACAAACAAGCAATTACATTTGTTGCATTTTTAGTATTTCATTTCAGGGACAATGGCATCCCTTCCCTTAATATGTGTTGCTTACAATACATCATGAGCTTGTCCATAAGTTAGATTTCTTCTCCCAGTGATTATTCTATAATCTGGATTTGCATATCTATTCATATTGGAAGTATTTAAATGCTGAAAAGATTGTTTCGAAATAACTGCATCTCATGTGCAAATGAACTATTAAATATTTGACTAGGTAGACATACTATGTTTTCAAGAGTATTGAAACAGACACAGTGTAAAATATATTAAGTCTATCAAAATTATCATAAGTCATAAATAATATTTTGAAAGATTGCTGTACACTGCTATATACTCATTTCTTTAAACTTTCAAAAGCATTATTTTAAGGACAAAAAGCTCAAATCCAAAATATTTAACACAAAATTCACAGCGTCCATCTAGTAGCTAGCATCAAAATAAATTTTGATTTTTGGTTACACCGATTTACTTCACAATAATTAGCCTCAGCAATATTCTATTACAAAGTATTAAAATATTAAAAGCATTTAAAAATACGTCTTATATAGAAACGGCTGAGACGACTGTAAATTTCCGAGGTACTTTCATTTCGGTTTTTCAAAAATAAATCCCAATATTTTCTAAGTTTGCTACTAACTGACGCTTAAACACTCAAGGTAAACAAATTAACTTGGAACCACAAAGATGGATGACATCATGGGCGTCAACTCTCCGTCTCCTAACGCTACTGATGACCAAGAAAAACCCGAACGCACCATCATGGACCGGATCCGATATTATGGGCGTGTTATAGTTCGGAGTTTAATCATGACTGTCCTTTTCTTAAACATATTACTATACTTGTTATACGGTTGGATATTCAATACAATTAGAAGGGTGATTGCATTCAGACCGCCGGCTATCAGGCTTCTTAGACAGTGAAAGCGAGACTCCACTGCAGGTGACAGGTGAGACTAAAGTCTTTAAAATACCTCAAGCAACCTTTTTAAAACGGCATCAAACGGCACATTATTTTTTACACAACGGGAAAATGTATGTTTGTTTGTTCTCAAATGTAAAGTTGCTTTAAAAATCGAAGCCATTCAGATAAACGTAAAATTGCTTTTTGAACATTTAGGAACAATATAATCTCGTAAATTGGTATAAAATCGTTGTCTCTAATTCATAACCTTTAATATATTTTTCAGTGATCTTAATCTTAACGGACTGTTACACTTATTGGATACATTTTGACACAAATTTCTCCAACAATTTACCTGCACCTTATATTAAGATGTATGGACAACGAGAGTACTTTTACTTGCTTTTAATTTTGGATTTTTATTCTAAAATGTTAATAACTTCGTAGGTCTCATAAATATTTGTGCGGATAATTGTTGTTATTGTTATTATGTATGCACACATGGGCCTTATCTTAATTTCTCAATGTATAGAAAATTGAGACATTTAAAATTTTAAACAGAATCCGAATGAAAAAAATTGCTGTTATGTATTTCTGTTTTATTTGATGTGACCCTTATAAAGTTTCAATAAAATATGAAAGGGGATTTTTACATTTAATTACTTGACGGGACTTTGAAACAGATTTATTTATTCAATTGAAAAAACAACTTTTTAAATCCTTTCCTAACTCTTCTTTATTGGTATTGGCTTTAATTAATTGATAGTTATTTAGTGATAGTATTGCATAAAGTTCATTAATTGTTTCTACCTGAGAAGATTAAAAATTATCTGGCAAAGTACAGTATGAGTCATTTATGTATTTTATCCAAAAAATTCTCCAGGAGGAAGGGTTAACGACTGATTATAGTATGTAATTAAAAAGACCAAACTGCATGTGATTCATGTAATTAATTGTTTTTTCAACTCCTTCCTAAAGGGGATTAAAAAAGACAGTTTATTTACAGAGTTTCATATCTTTATCATTTATAAACACACTCTTACTTTTAGGATAGACAAAATATCAGCATACTTCTTTTTTTATACATTCTTGCAGATTTGCAAAATATATTTCAGACTTAATGCTATAATGGAAGCCTTAGCATACTCAGCACTGTCCTTGGGAATTAAAGAAAAGTCTTCAGCACTTATATCTTAAAAAGAAACAAGTTCGCTTCGCTGGTCTAAATTTCAAATCGACAATTTAAAAGTATTTCAAAAAACTCCTGAATTCTACATTATGGTAATTGTGTACGGTGCGGTATTCCACAACACCCGAAAAAACACTCCCAGTGGTAATAAACCAGAAAATGAGAGACAGTTTAATATCTTTCAAAGATTTACTGCAGCAGGTGTTTTGGGAGTCGGTTTAGTGTTTTTCTTCATATTTTTCTTAACCTGCTACGTGCTTAAATACACAAGCTATCTTGTGCGAAGACTTAGAGGATATGAACCTATATCTTCTAGAACGAGTACGAGTATTAATATACGTTCTGACGAGAAAGATGATAAACACGAAGAAGTGAATGTATAAAATATGGAGACGGAAGTCCATTCTGTCTGCTTTCATGATCACTGGGGTCAGCCTGGCCTGACCATGGGGAGAGTAAATGCAGTTATGATGGGAGTACGAAGTGACTAATGGAATGCAAGAATTATACCTGTGCATGTAATTATGCGTAAATAAACATAGAAATTACAATTTTTGAATGACTATTTTAAATTTATTTTCACTTAAATTTACAATTCACAATACTATAAAACTACGACCACCCACTATTTCAACGATCGACCTCCCCAAAAACAATATCAAGCGTCCCAATAATAGCAACGATATCCGCTAACATGTGTTTCTTTCCAATCTTTTCCAATGACGCTAAATGAGCAAATCCCGGAGCTTTTATTTTACATCTGTAGGGTTTTGGGCCGCCGTCGCTTACTAGATAGACTCCAAACTCACCTAAGGAAGGTTAAAAAAGTTTCTTTAAAAAATTGTTTTTAAAAAAAACTTTACTATGGATCATAGATTCCATTTTGAAAAGAATGTAGGTACTAAGAAAGAATAAAAAAATGACCTTTTGGAGCTTCAATGGCAGTGTAAGTGGAACCGGGTGGGACTGTGAATCCTTGAGAGAATAGCTTAAAGTGGTGAATTAGCGCTTCCATTGAGGTCTAAAAAATAAATATTAATTTTGTATGAATTTTTTATCAACAGTTTTTTCAATTAAAAAACTTAAACACCATAAAAACCTTTAGAAAACTACCTTCATCTCTGCTCTGCTCGGAGTAGAAATTTTAGCATCATCTGTCTTAACAGCCCCTTCAGGCATCTTGTTCAAACATTGTTCAATTATTCGAAGAGATTGGCGCATTTCTTCCATTCGGCATAGATATCTATTAAGTATTAGAATTTAATTTAATTAAGAGCCCTGTGTATATTTAAACGGATTAGGTGCCGGTGGATTAGGTGCCTTTTAAACGGATAATAAAAACCCTACTTACCGATCATAACAATCTCCTTTAGTTCCAATAGGAACATCAAACTCAACTTGATCATAAGCGTCGTAAGGTTGAGATTTACGGAGATCCCATTTTATTCCCGAGCCGCGCAGCATCACACCACTATAAAAGGACAAAAGGGGGGTGTTTTTAACAGTTAAGGGATGATTTCAATGTAAATAATCACAATTACAAACAAACCTAAATCCGAAATTAAGAGCCTCCTCAGCAGTTATAACTCCAATATCGATCGTTCTTTGCTTCCAAATCCTGTTTGCAGTTAAAACGTCATCAACTTCATCTAAGCGTTCAGCGAATTTTGATGAAAATTCGTAAATGTCGTCCATTAAGCCCAGGGGAAGATCCTGAAAAAGTCAAATTTCTGTTGCAGTGCGTTTTTGCCTCTTGAGCGTAGCATAAGTCAAAGACATTGTGCTGGTTTGAGACATTAGTTTACAAAAGCGTGCAAAAGCGCGCTTTGCGCACTTAAAATCGCTTAAAAACAAAAACGAACTCACCAATGCTACACCCCCTGGCCTTACATACGCTGAATGCATCCTAGCTCCAGAGACACGTTCATAAAACTCCATCATTTTTTCTCTTTCTTCGAAAAGCCAGAAAAAAGGAGTGAGAGCACCGATGTCCAACGCGTGAGTTCCCACTGCCATTATGTGGTTTAAGAGTCTTGTTATCTCCGCGAACAGGACTACAGAAAATATTTATAATACAAAGTGTTCCAATACTTCAAAAACTCCTCAAAAATGCCTCAAACTAACCCCAAAATAATATTTACACAAATACTCACCCCTAATATACTTGGCTCTAATAGGAACATCAATATTCAGCAACTTCTCAACAGCCAAACTATAACACTGCTCATTACACATCATAGAAACATAATCCAGCCGATCAAAATAGGGCAACGCTTGCATGTACGTCTTGTATTCTATGAGTTTCTCTGTCCCTCTGTGTAAAAGGCCGATGTGAGGGTCAGCTCGGATGACTGTTTCTCCTTCCAATTCAAGGACAAGACGAAGGACTCCATGGGCTGCGGGGTGCTGTGGGCCGAAGTTTAGTGTGAGGTTTTTTACCTAAAAAAGAGTAAATGAAATCCACCTTAACCTTATTTAACGGACATTCCAGGGCATTTAAAACCCCGTCCTCTATGAAAGGTCAAAGGTCACACTACTGACCTTCTTCTCAATCGTTGGCCTCTTCTCCGCAGCGATCATAGCAGTTTTCCATTTATCATGAGCCGGAGTCCAGAGAACAGGCCCTGCGTTCTCTTTTAGGAAATCTTCATCCGGGTACCAACGGGCCGCATAGTTTCGGTGATGCAAGGGGGTGGGGCTGTGGGAATATTGATTTTGGGGTTTTAAATGTGAAATGTGTTTTTAATGATAATTTGTAATTTTTAATTCACATCTGCTTTTGTATTGTTTTCTTTAAGAATTAAAACAAGATAAAAAACAACTCACTCTGCTCCCCCAAGGACCTTCGAAGCAAAAGCAGACCCAAACCTATTTTTGAGGAGGCTGGGGGTATTTTTAAGGTTTCCCAAGTAGCACGACATATTTTTATAAAAACTTTTATTTCAATCTGAGAGGCCTGACTAAAAAATCTGATTTTGATTTTGATTTTTCCCCAAACACACACACAGAAGACACACCAAACTCGTCCAAAATAGACTACTTTACTCTATGGTATTCCTTTGAGGGGTTTCTTGGGTGATTTTTATGGTTTTTCATGAAAAAGCTTATATTTTTCTGTAAAAACTTTTGGTTTGCCAATTTAGAAAAAGAATAGAATGAAATTTTAATTATTTTGATTTATTTAAATTATTTCAATTTAATTTCAAAATTTGTTTTCAGACACAACTCATTCATCATTATCATTTTTATCATCACCAATCACCATCCTACTAACTCCTAACTCCTACTACATGTTCTAACATATGAAATGAACATATGAACTTTTTCAATAAAAATGCATGCGATGCAAGAAGCGAGATGCAAGTCTAAATGTCACTTTTTAATTCTTCAAATTTAACTAAACTTTTATAACATTTAAAAACTTCTTAAGCAAAAAAATTAGAAAAAATAATACTTTTAGGATTCTGTATAGAGAGACAATCAGCTTTAACAGATTTTCATACTTATTTAAATAAGCAGGGGGTATTGTTCACCCCCCCCCCCCGGCCCTATCTCGCCTCATTCTATTGTTTTGTTATTTGGGAGAGTTGAATGCATAATACATATTATTTTTTTAATTAAAGAAAGGATTGAGTATGAAGGCTTTGCAAGAATAGCTGATGACGTCGGTTTTCATACTAAAACTCTTATTTTTTCTAAGGAACATAATATATGAAGATTTATTCAAAGAATCAACAAAATTCATAACAAAAAACAAGAGAGAGATCACACACGCACACAAGTATACAAAGAAATGATAAATACGACCAACAAATTAGATTAAATTTGATTTTTATAAATTATAATTATTTTCTAGTTGTCTCTGATATTGTTGTGGGCGTGACTCTTGTTGATGTTGTTGGTATTGTTGGTTTGATTCATGTAGATAAGTGTATTGTGGTTGTGGCTCTTGTTGAGGCACATATTGTGGGTGGAAGTTTGAGTAGCCTCCTTCAATAGAGTTGGGTTGTGGTCCTACTTGGCCTGGTTCTTGTCCCCCTGGACCACCACCCTGACCTTGTCCACCTGGGCCAATACCCTGATCTTGTCCTGGTCCACCTTGGCTACCACCTTCTCCTTGTCCCCCTGGACCACCCTGTCCCTCTCCACCCTTATAACTCACAAAATAAACCTCCGGTCTAGTCGGTTGAGTAGGTGCCGGGCCAGTGATCTTAACATTATCGGCAGGATTCTCTTCTGGTTTCTTAACCAAGACATAAACAAGTGTTTTCTGCTCAGGAGCTTCAGGTAATATGACCTCTGTTTGCTGAGGAGGTGGAGGTGTAGGAGCTTTAACAAAGATTATATTGTATTGTGTAGCTTTCTCTCCTCCTCCGGGTCCTCCTGCTGTAATTATTCTGGGAGGAAGGGGAGCGGATTTCTCTTCTGGAGGGACGTGGACTGATATGAAACGCATGACTTGACCTTCAGAAGAGCTTCCACTAGATCCGGAACCGCCGGAGGGTCCTCCTGGTCCACTGCCTCCAGCTCTTAATCCACTACCCCCACTTAATCCACTTCCTCCGGATCTTAGTCCACTGCCTCCACCAGAGTACCCACCAGCTCCACTTAATCCACTTCCTGCGGATCTAAACGCACTGCCTCCGCCAGAATATCCACCACTTCCACTTGAACCACCGCCTCCGGATCTAAACGCACTACCTCCGCCAGAATATCCACCACTTCCACTTGATCCACTGCCTCCGGATCTAAATCCACTGCCTCCACCAGAATATCCACCACCTGCACTTAATCCACTTCCTCCGGATCCTAACCCACTGCCTGCACTAGGATATCCACCATTGCCACTCCTGAAACTTCCACCGTTACCGTTATATCCACCCAAAGCCACAGCTACAACCCCCGAGAATACCTAAAAAATTATATTTTTTTCAAATTACACATCAAATTTCCCTAAAAATTTTTGAAATTTCCTAAATTAAATAAAAAACTCACCAAAAATATCCCCTTCATATTGAATCCAAATGTAATCAAAACCAAAATGCAAACTAACTCCCTACATCAAAAAATCACATCTTTATATACACAACAAAAATCTCTCTCCAACTTCCAACTCGTTTTATAACCTTTTAGAAATCACATAGAATTTTTGACAATAGAAATCCTCTAGAAATTTTGACAATATTTACTATTGATTTTTATTATTAATATCAAAGTGACATTTTTACATCACAATGTAACCTACACTCTACAGTCACCTATAAATCCATAAGTAGTAATAATTAGAGAGAGTTACACAACAACTCTCGTAATCTTGATTAAAGAGAGAGAGTGAGAGCAATCAAACTTGTTTGCATACACACAACAAGATGAACTTATTGTTCTTCTTTGTTAATGAAACAAGAAGTGCGTGTGTCCTTGGGATGTTTTAATATTTAAATGAAAAAATCATATTTTTTATTAAAGGGCAAGTTTTATTAGTATTTTTAGCATTCAATTTTTTTGTTTCTATTTTTTAATGTCTTTTCGGTTTCCAAAAAGTTACACATTTACAAGGGGAAATCTAAAAAGAAATAAGGAATCACATAAAACCAATAAGATAATTTTAAATTTAAAAAAATATAAAAATCTATTAAACAGGATATATTTTTTGTATGTCATAATTATACATTCGTTTTTCATTATAAAAAATGGAGATTATAATAATATCGATTAAATGTTTGTATTATGCACTTGATTTTTTACACATTTTCTCAGAGAAATATTTGCATAAGAATATTTTGCTGTTTTAATTACAAACTGCATCACGCAATGAAAACTTGTCCATTTTCAGCTCGTGTCTCTGCTTTGTAATTGTAATTCGCAATATGTTTGATAGACTTAAATTCATATATAAATTCATTTAAGTACTAATAATGCGTTGGACCTTCTCCTTATCTATACTACAAACCCGTATTATAAAATAGATAGAAAATCAGAAGGCATTAGTTTTATAATTTTCAGCTAAAATGCTTAAATCTTTGACCCGTTTTTTGAAAATTTAAGAAAAAAATTAATAATTTTCAAAAAATCCATGAGTAGTGATATTTAAGATTGATTCTTACGCTATTTAATTATTTGCAATATTATTCCCCTTCTAACAAGCAGTTTTATTGGCCTTAGTAAAAAATCTGATTTCGGATTCTGTCATAGGAATGTAGCATCATGAATGAATAAGAGCTAAGAGACGAAAGCAGTTTTGATACTAACGATAAGGTGTAATTAATGATTTGATTCAGTTGATTAAAAGTTAGATTCAAAATATTAAATTAGACAAATTTTTATTATAATGCATTGCGATTTGCGAGAATGAGCAGTCCATGCGAATAAAGCTTTTATTAAAAGCAATGCAAAAAAGGTAAAGTTAAAATATATTATTTTTTTAATGTTGTGTAATAAAAAATCATATGAATTCTTTAATCATAAATAAAATATTAAAATTTTCACATTATTCCATCCTTTCAATTATAAAAAAACCGAATTTAGTTGCAAACAATCAAATTTTTAAGAAATAAAGATTATAAATTCAAACTTCATCATAATTCCAAATTACATGTAATTCGAGTTTTTTTTTAAATATTTGCTTCTCTCAAAAACTTTCGAAAGAATTATTCCACCACAATTTATTATCAAAATTACACCCACAACCACTCCCTCTCTATTCAACTCTAATTGAACACTCCACATCATCTCCATATTTTTCACCACTCCAAATCATTAATCGAAAAGGTCCAATCATAAAATATTCCAAGACTTGAATAAATTTACTAACTTCCACATCTTCCGAAAACAAAGCCAAAGCCTTACTTCTCCCAATTTCAAAATCTTTGCAAACACTCAACAAAGAATCTACCGTAGACTCAAAAGCTCTTTCCAAACTCATTTTTTTACTTTTAATTAAAACAACATTATTACTCATAACTCCTCGTCCTTCTCCCAACTCTTTTTTAAACGATACTAAATCAACAAATATGATTGGATTGAAACAAATTCAATTAAAATTTTATACAAAAACAAATCTCTGAATTGCTTTGAAGGCTTAACATTTTTCACAACACGGATCCATTCAATTAAAAACTTTGTCCCCGAAAATTTCCTTCGAATCAAATCATATCCAATTTCACTCATGAAACTATTCGAATCCGTATAAGCATTTCTTTAACACAAGCACTTTAAATATATTGAACTAAAGCATCCAAAAAATACATGGATTCCGCCAACCCAACAAGTTCGATTGATAATTCTCTAAAATATTCCAAGGACTTACAAATTGGTAGAAACATTTTAGAGTTTTTAAAATCTTTATAATTTGTTGTATTATTGCCTTCTAAATCTTCAAAAAGAATTTTCCCTTTAATAACATTACAAAAAACTTGGTTTAGTTCAAATCGCTTTGGAGAAGAATACGAATGTCCCCAGTATTCCTCATAGATTTCTGGTGATTCAGTAGAATCGTCAAGTATCTTCAAAAACGACAACAACTTTGAGAGACTGTGTAGTTGTAGATTTTTTGAAATCGGTTCTGAAGATACGAATACATGAGAGACTAATGATGTTCCAATGCGATTCTTTTGGTTTAAAAATCTTTCACTGCATTTGCTCTCGAATCCCATTGTAAAACACCATTTATTAGTATACAATTGATCTCGCAAGAGTGAAGTGATTGAGGTTTCTGAATGTAGATTATTTTCAAAGAGATCCCTTAATCTTCCGAATGTAGAGGTTGGGGGTGGTAGTTCAAAGTAAAGGTTCAGGATTTTACTTTATAATCTGGTTGGGTTACAGTTCCGAAGGAAAAGCGCCATATGTTTTTTTTGATTTTTCTTCTTCAGTTAGTTTGGTAGAGTATTCATTATTGTTACTTAGCTCAAGGGTAAAAACGTCGAAAAATACTTGGTTATCTTTTGGGTTGGATTTTCCTCCCAGTAGTATTTCCACTTTTCGATTGATTGAAGCCTTTATTAAGTAATTCATATTCTAAATTCAATAAAAGTTAGTTTAAAGTACAACAGAAAAGTATTAACTTTTATTATCAAAAAGATTTTTGAAATTGGCCAAACCTGTTAAATTAAATTATGTGGAACTGTGGCTTTAAAAATATGAATTAAAAACAAAAGATTTTAAGCCAATAATTTTTCAGTTAACTTCTTCTTTTAGACAGCAGAGTTCCAACGTTAGGAATGTGCGTACAGGAAAAGTTAAAGACAATTTTATGTTAAAAAAATTGGATGAGATATTAATATTTTGAAGTGTTAATTTTTACTTTTTACTTAAAACAAATTCATCCTTCAATAAATACTAGTGTTTCTGATTACTCAGTAATAAACTTTTATTTTGTATTTATAAAGAATTGGTTTATAAAAAATAAATAAATAAAAAATAGGTAATTTGTTTTGGAAATAATAATGATGGGCAATTTAAAGACCACATTTCTGACCTTCAAAGCTAGTCAGAAAACAATTTCAATATGTAAATTTTTTTATATACCTATTTGGTTTTTTCATCTTTAGTATATTTGCTAAAAGATTAGTTTTTCCTGTTTTTAACCAAAAAATTACAATCATCATGTAAATTTTTAATCGGTTTATAAAACAAATTTTATTGCACAATTGAATATATTACATTGTAATATTGCTTTGTAACCTATTCATTTCAGGTAGATTTTTTCATGCTTAATTCCACGATGTTATTTTTCCTTGAGACAATTACCAATTTTAAGTAAAATGGTTTAAAATTATATCCTACAATTAGTACATAGTAAAACAAGATTCGTAGGGAAAATATATTCGCCTGTTTCAGTAAGGCATTCTAATATTTTAAATACAGTCCCTTGTTTAAAAAATTGCTAAGCCAATTTTTAAAATAATTTTTTGATTGAGTTAACTCGGCATAAAAACTTTTAACATTATTTATTGTCTCCCAAGATTTACCCGTATCATCGTTCGATTTAGAACTCCGTTGGATCCTCATCTAAATGACCCCTCTACATGCTTTCTCTAGATTTGAAATTTTAACTCCCCTGGGTTCTAAATCAAACAATACGGTAAACAATAAAGTGACTCATTTGAGTTTGTTTTTTAAACTTAACAAGTTTTTTCGTCTGCTATAATTTATACCTGTTAACCTTTTTTATAAATGAGTGCATTTATGAAAGTAGAAGAAAACAGATTTATATTTTATTTTGAAAATTGAATCCACAGCAGTACAAAAAATTGGTACCATACACTGAAATGTAATCAGTTAACTACTCATTTACCAACCAGTATTGTCTCATTGTGGGAAATTTTATAAGAATAAGCTTCTGGACAAAAAATTCCAAATAGTAATTTACCAATTTAGATTTTGTTTACAATATTTTTTAATTATTTATTGCAATTTTTATAATAAAAACCACACATTAATTTTTTACTGAAAAAGTAATAAACCCAACTGCATATAAATACCACGGAAAAAATATCCAAATGCCTGAGTTATAGCTCATTTCTAGAAACAAGATAAACTTAAAAAATACATAAAATTAGAAAAAATTGTACATTTTTGCAAATATGGCAATGAAAACAGGTAAATATGCTTTTTAGCCTAAAATTTAATTTAGCCCCTACTAAGCCATTTAATTCTGTGTAGGAATTTATATATTTCAAAATATCATACTTACTTTACTCAGAATAATCTAAAATAATCTAGACTCGAGTCATTCAAAAATGCCCGAAACCTTTTTAAAACCAACGACGCAACAAAATTCTGTGAAAAAGACATTGTCACTCAAGGACATAAAAGATTTTACAGAAATGTATCCCGTTTTAGTAAACAATTTAGCTGAAATGGAAGAATATAGCGACATGAGTGAAACGACAGATTGGTTAGTTGAAGCTTTGGAATATAACACTCTTAATGGAAAGTGTGTCAGGTATTTTTACACTTTTTTAGTAAAATCAACTCGTGCAAAAAGTTTTTTAATTAATTAAAACAATAATTCATAAAAATAATTTTTGAATAGAGGATTAGGAACAGTCCTTGCGTATAAGTATTTGTCTAAGGATTTGATGCAGGAGAACATCCGGCTTTCTTATGTACTTGGATGGTGTGTTGAAATTGTAAGATATATTTATTGTGATTTAAACATTTTTTTGCTGATTTTATTTTTGAAATTGAAAAAAATGCAATACACACTTCAAAAAATAAATTACAGTGCCTGTGGCTTACACAAATCTCAAGAGTCTGGTCAATCTCCAGCCATTTTTTTGTTGATTTGTTGGAGCCGTTGTTGGCACTGTAAAATGTTTAAATCCTTTATAGGCACAAGCTGCGTGTCTTGTAGCTGACGACATTATGGACGAAGCAGAAACTAGACGAGGTAAACCATGTTGGTACAAAAGGAAAAATCTTGGAGCATCCGGATTCAATGATACTTTATTACTCGAATCTGCAATGTATTTCATAATCAGGATGTATTTTAAAGAAAAACCTTACTACAAGGATTTAATCAGTGTGTATCATCGCGTCCTGCATGAAACCATTTATGGTCAAAGTTTAGATACTTTAACAGGATATGAGAGGCGAATGGAATTGTAAGTTATCATAATTTTGATTCTTATTGTCCTTGTAATTGTTTAATAAATTTTAATGATTAATTAACAGGTATACAAGTGATCGGTATTCCGCAATCGTAAAATACAAAACCAGTTTGTACACATTTTATTTACCTGTACGACTTGCCATGATCTTGGCTGGCGTTAATGACCCAAAAATTATTGAAGAAGTAAAAGAAATCACATTAAAAATTGGACATTTATTCCAAGTCCAAGATGATTATTTGGATTGTTTTGGGGATGAAAAAGTGACTGGTAAAATCGGTACGGATATTCAAGATTGTAAATGCTCTTGGTTGTTTGTCACTGCGATGGAGAAATGTTCAAAAGAGCAAAAGCAGTTTCTCATGGATAATTATGGTCAACATGATACTCAGAAGGTGGAGAAAGTCAAGTGTCTTTATAGAGAGCTTGAAATTCCTAAAGTGTTTAAAGAATATGAAGAAATGGCTTATAAGTCGATTAACAATGATATTCTGAATCTTGATGACTCAGTACCACAGGAATTATTCGTGGAAATGGTGAACAAGATTTACCGTCGGGATCACTAGAATTTACCTTGTTCTCTTATTGCATCTAATATTCAGCATAGAATTATTATTTTATAAGACAGGGTTATCATTATATGCGTTGTCTTGTAAGGGATTAATATTAGCATTTTAGCATTTGGAAGTAAAAGATAAAACATGTCAAAGATGGCCAAAAACTAAAGAATATTACATGTGTTTTATAACTAATAATATATGTGTCTTACTGTACGAAATAATAAATGTTAATAAATAAATAACTTTATCATTATAATCAGTCTCTTTATGAATTAGAAATGATCCAAGTATTTCAAGAGCAACATTTTCCTTTTAATCTTAAACCGTAAAACATTTACAAAAACTCTATCTTTATTTTCACACTTCATCTTTAACAACCTCTTCCATACAGGATTATTTATCAACTTACATATTTAGACTTAATTTACTTAATTTGAAGTCATTAAAATATTATGAATAACATGCTATATTCAAAAATTTGTAGAAAGTATTTCTTACGATTCTTACCATGGACTTTTGGAAACACAATTGAATTCTTATGAGAGGCATATGGTCACGTGAGTTCTTTAAATTCTTGTCTTGGGTACAATCTACTAAAAGTATAAGTTCTGAGAAATTTTATAAAGGAAAAAAGTCTGCTTTTAAATAATTAATTGTCTTACAAAATATTGCTTTAAAATTAAAATTGATATTTTTAAACGTTTAATACTCAAGGAATTTTTGTAAGTTATCAACCTTTTTTTATCCCCGTGTTTTATTATTTCAAAACATTATTAAATTTCAAATAAAACATTCTAAACAAGGATCAACATGGTAAACTTACACAATGCTTTATTCGGAGACCAACAACGGATGCAGAATAATGATCCAAATGATAACCATGAGACAGAGAATGAGGCAATTGACAATGGGAGTCAATACAACATCATCCAACTGGGTACCGCAGCAGGTCTTGTGGGAGTCAGCTTAATATGGATTTTGGTTTCCAGCGTATTTTGTTACGTGTTTAACTCTACAGTAGACGATGCAAGAAGACCTTTACAATATTGTGAAGAAATGCCATCTAATAATAATAGTAGTGAGTTTGATTACTCTGAAGTGGATGGCGATTGGAAATACATTGACCAACTGTAACAGTAACGATATTACCTTGCTGTAAACCTAATGCATATTTTTGGTGTAAGCCCTGAGCAAATAACCTTTGGGATTCTAATTCAAATAATAAAATACATTTTTAAAAGCTTATTTAGTTGTTGAAATTGAAACCAGTAACGCTAATGATTCTTTATTGCAGTTTGCAGAACGATCCACTACGAAGGCACTGAAACCTAACGTTATCAATGAAACAAGAGAATAGCTCTGAGAAAATTCTACTCCCACCACTGTTATGAATGGATGGAATTCAAAAAAATAAAACAGAATGCCAGCCTGCATCTTATTTTTATTGAATAGTAACAAAAGGATTAATTAATGTACTAAGCTTAGTAATACCTTTCATTTTTAATACCTATAACGAAATTAGCTTATCAAGATATGTGTAGAAAGTAATTAATTTCTATGAGTGTTAGACAAGTAAAATTTTAAGTTCATGTGCAATTTTTTAATTTCGTTTTGAAAGGTTTGTCAAAATTCTCGGACGTAGGTAAGCACATTTGCAAACAAAGAGATTTATAATTCTTAAATAATGTGAATAGTAGATGGGACATCATTATTGTTTGCGATGAAAATGCACGAAGCATGTTTTTTCAATTTCTATAAACAAAACATGCTAGAGACTTAATGTTATTTTTAATTTTTGTTACCTATGACTCAGAGCATCTCTGATTACTAACAAAGGAAATGGTCAACCAAAAGCATGCAGTCCGTATAGACATTCTAACGTCTAACATTTCGAACATAAAATAAAATAAGAACCAGTCCTATACACTCAGACTAGATAGAATTTTAAAGCAAAATAATCAATCAAAAAATCAAAATAAATCAAAAAATAAATAAATTTATTACTGAAAGTAAAGTCTGGTTGATGTGGTTAACAAAGACAAACTTTTAAGAGTTTAGCTAGAATTTATCTGGAACGTTTTTGCAAAATAAAGTACCTCTGCTCTGGCAGACGTCTTGTGCAACAGTATTAATATAAATTACAAAGATTCCGCTTTGCAAGTTATTAAAAAGCTTTTAGTAATTTAAATTGGCAAATGGGACACATTTGTCCTTGAACGTATTACAGCTCCAAATTCATAAGTGCACTATATTTATATGAATTCCAAAGAGAACAATGTTTTGAACCTAGACTGGTTACTTGGGGATCGATATCCTTTTTTTTAATGAAGTGAGGTAGGTTGTGGTCTTTTTAGTATTAGTCGTAAGTTGAAATATTAGTCAAGTGTTCCCTCAGTATATCCTGGAATTAATATTATGTTAATTTATCTTTATCTTGTTATAAAGTTGGAAGTATTTTTTAAAGATCTTACAATCTTGCATCTTAATCTCAACCGTTGTGACTTACACAAATGGTGAGAATTCTGAGAAAGCATTAAAAAAGTTATCGTGGTGCACCAATAGAAGGTTTACAATAATAATGCCTTATCTTGATTCAAACATTTTCAACACTATTTGAAAATAACTGAATTGCCCTCAT
>JAQGAA010001181.1:0-16888 GCA_034696425.1 Isotoma viridis | reverse complement strand
AAAAGGAACTTTAGATTTCTGGACCAACCCCAAGCGACATGGTCTTACCGACATTATGGCTACTTCTGCCGAAATCGCTGAGCTAACTCAGCTTTTTGATAGCAATGGAATGAACCATACTATCAAGATTCAAGATGTTGAAAAGTATATATTCACAAAATGGCAGATTTAAAATGCTATATTAAAGACATTGGTGTAAATACCAAATAAATCATAGTGGTTATACAATATATAATGCTTTGTCTTAAATTTTAATAAAGGCTTGTCGATGCAGAACGGATTATAAATGCAAAAGCTTCAACTGGAAAAATCAGTTGGACTGCTTACCCAAGATGGGATGAGGTAATTGTCTTATCTGCTTCGAAACTTATCTACTTACAATTTTACAAAACAAGTACGAGAAATTTTTTAAAATATAAAACATGCCAAACACACAGGTCGAAGAATGGCTCCTTGGAGAAGTATCAGAAAGCCCACTCGCTACCGTAATGAATATCGGATCAACTTTCGAGGGCCGCAATATCTATGCAGTTAAGATCTCCACAGGAGGGGCCCCCAAAAAGTCAATTTTAATTGATGCCGGTAAGTTTAGTTTAGTTTAAAACTATTTTCTCTGACGACCTTAATCACAGATTTGATTTTTCTATAGTCCATCATGCCCGTGAGTGGATTTCCGGTGCTACAGCGACATGGATCCTAAATGAATTGATCAATGGTGATAACAGCGCTATTTTAGATCAAATAGACATCTACATTATCCCATACATTAACATCGACGGTTACGAGTTCACTCACCTTCGTGATCGTTTGTGGAGAAAGACCCGTAGTCGAAGTGATAGTTCAACCTGCTTCGGATGCGACCCTAACAGGAATTACGCTTTCCAATTTGGTACGTTACAATGTTACGGACTCCAAAAGATATACTCAGTGGTATTTACGTTACAAGTCTGAAAATATAAATTATTTTTATTATCTTTCCGTAGGTGGTGAGGGTACTTCCGATGAGCCATGCTCTGATATCTACCGAGGACCTTCAGCTTTCTCTGAACCTGAAACTACAGCAGTCAGGGACTTCGTTGTCAATACCGAAGCCGAAGGAGTTACATTCTCTGCCTATTTAACATTCCATTCTTATGGTCAGGTCAGTTAATTATTGAAACTTACGAATTACTTGATAATATAAAGAGATGAGCGAGACAGGAGTGTAGCTTGCAGACTGAAAAGATAATTTCAGAGCGGAGAAAACTTTAAATTCTAAATAAGTCTTTAAGTCTAAACTATTCATTGATCAACTTATCCTTTTTAAAATTTCCAGCTTTGGCTGTTACCCTGGGGTTACACTGAAGGCGTTTACCCTCCAGATTATGATGATCAGGTAAGCTAATTTTTAAAGTACAACAGATCTATTATATGCTAAGTATTCTGGTAAATTTTCCTGTTAATGTAAGTTGTCCATATGTATATTTTGCATAACTTTGTAGTTGGCAGCTGGAGAAGCCGCTATTGCTGGTTTGAGGGAAGTTCACAACACTCGATACGAAACTGGTCAAGGTGCTGATATCCTATGTAAGTTATTTATAATATTGTCATCAAAATACGTACAAAGGTATAAAGATAATTGATTTTGTATGCTATTTCTCTTTAAAGATGGTGTCGGAGGAGCCAGTGACGATTGGGCGAAGGACCATGGCATCAAATATACAACAACAGTTGAGCAGAGAGACACAGGAAACAACGGTAATCATATTATTAATGCAAAACTCAAAAAATTTGAAATCGGCTTACCCAGAAAAGTTCTAAAAATTCAAGCCGAGCATTAATTAATGTTAATATCATACTAAATAACTCACAATTTATTTTCTATCAGGCTTTATTCTCCCACCTGCTCAAATCATTCCTAATGCTGAGGGTAAGTTTCTCATATCTATTTATAACCATTGAAGGTATTGTTGGTTTAAGTTTAGGTAATTTATTCACTGATGATTTATATTTTGACATTTGTAGAAGTCTGGGCTGCCGTACAAGTCTACATTGACATTGTTGTATCTGAATAAGTTTATATGAGCTTATTTTATTTATAAAAATTCGAGAGTTATCAACAATATTCGAATGAGAACCATTTGTGCTTACAATCTATTTATGTATTTATGAAAAAAAATTATTCTAATTTTATGAATTTTTAGAACCATTTGAACATATTACTAAAATATAGAAATTATTATAGTTTAATACTTAAAACTTGAGAAAACCTTTAATCATTTTATATTTCTTAAATACCTCAAATTTTACTCAGCAATTAATGAAAAAATTACTTTGCTTCGCTCATCGCTAAAGTTTATTTTCAAAATATCACAAACTTTATTTAAATGAATATTTAATGTGTTAGATGCCAGCCCGTAACAAAGAAAAATGAATTATAGCTATGGTACAACGGTACAAGACATTAGTGGATTATGTAGGTAAATTCGGCGAATCTTAGTAGGCTTGTATGAGCGCATAACCCATATAACAAGTTAAACAATTATTTGATTAAAAACTAAATTGCTCATATTGAATTCCCCATGCTTACAAGATGAAATAATTTTTTAGTTATTTTGATCACATCAAATTAAATTCATCCATTTATCGCATCAAACATATTATTTAGAATTGACTTGATTTTGGTCTCCTAAATAAATCTATTGGTGTCAAAGACCGTCTAGAAATCTGAGATTTAGATCTTTCTTGTCCAGTTCGAACAACTTTCTTCAAGCTCTTAGTTCTCTCTTCCCGAGATTTTAGACAATCCACACAAGTTCGGTTGTGATAATGTTCTTGGCAATAAGGTTCACCATCAACTCCGTAGAAAGTTCTTTCATCAAGTAAAAGATTGCAATCCTATAAAAAGGATTAATACAGATTAAAACTAATTACGAAAAAAATGTACAATATGACTGTAATGACATTAAAAATCAAAACCTTGCAATAAAAGCAGTGAGGGTGATACTCTCTTCCCAGAGCGACAACTGCATCACCAGTCAGAATTTGCGAAATGCCTTTATTACAATCAAAGCATTTAGGGGCGAATTGTTTCACCCAGTCAGATTTGCAATAAGCTTTGTCTTGCTCTGCAATGTAATTGTCTTCACGCAAAATTTTGTTGCAAGTGGCACACCGAAGACAACAATCTTTATGCCATTTCTTGCCAAGGGCGAGAAGTCCTTCCTAAAATAACCAAAATAGACATGTTCTACTTAAATCATATTCAAGTTTTTGCATTACACTCTGAATTAAGCAAGTAGGTCAAACATTACTACAATACATAAATGGAAATCTAAACTCACATGACGAATAGGTTCATCGCAAGCAGAACATCTTGGCGAATACAATTTATGATAATCATCTTCACAATACAAATTCCCATTTCGCTTTAGAAAATTATTCCCAGGTAGAGGTTTAGCGCATTCGGAACAAACAAAGTGTTCACGATGAAATGTTGCCCCAATAGCTTTCGTCATTTCCTGTAGATATAAAAACAATTCAAAAAGTAGCTGCTAGAGTCTTCGTAAATTAGTTTTTTTAATGATTACCTTTTGATCTTTTATCGGATCTCCACAAGTATAGCACTTGGGGGAAAACAGCAAATGGAAATCTTCCTCACAATAGAAACTTCCTTTTTTCTCATGGTATGTATAAGGACATAACACTTGAGAGCATTTTCTACATGTAAAGCAAAGAAGATGGTAATTTCTATTGAGGGCTTTCACCGGTACCTATTTGTAATTAAAATGAGTTCAATTCAATTAGTTATGATTTGGGATTAGTACTTATCGTTAATTAATGTTACCTCAAAAACAGTTTTAGTGCAAACAAAGCATTTGGGCAAGAAGAGTTGATTATAATCATGTTCACAATAGGTTTTTCCATGTTTCTCATAAAACTTTTCAGGATTAAGAACTTTTCCACACTGGGCACAACTGAAGCAATCTGTATGCCAAAGCTTATTCATGGCAAGGATCTCATCCCAATACTATAATCGTGAGAGTTGAATATTATGCTTTCGTAAAATTTAATCTAATTACGATTTTTTTAAACTAAAATTCATTACCTCACGGATAGGCATCTTGCATGCAAAGCATTCCTTGTATGAACCACTAATTGGTGAATCCAACCTAGGAAGATCAAAATCCAGTGATACATCGGATTCAGTGGTATGTGGGCTTTCCAAAGACCCAGATCCTGCAGATTGCCGTTTTGGAACATGTGGAATCTCTTCTTTTACTACAACGGGCTTTTTCAGTGACCGAAACGTCTCTTCTGTGAAAATGTATAAATTTAATTTTAAAAGCTCAACCAAATAACACAATAAAATACAATAAGTATAAATGGTACAATATTGCATGACAAGATTCTTGCTTTTACCTAAGTAATTCTTAAGCTTCACCATTTTTAGGAATTATTATAAGTTGAACTGATTTCACTGAAAGTAAGAATGCAACTGGTCTAAAATTGAATTTTACTAAAAGTAAAAACTCTTAATCTCCTTATTCTCTTCCTTCCATAAATGTAGGTACTCACCAAAAATTATCTTTACTGATAAAAATAAGCTTAAGGCATTAAATAAAAAAAGCTGACAACATTAATATTCATCTTCAATCTCTTGTAAGTGCGTATTATTCCTCACATAATAATACATACATATCATATGAGTAATGTAACAATGTTATGATCCGATGAAGGTTGTAATTAAAGCCGATGTATCACCCTTCATTTGTACCTGTATTTTATTTATGGGCATATATATGGTCATGGTTTCAATTTTTTAAGCTTGTGGTCAAGTAGGCAGGCTGAATACTGACATTTACAAAGGTTACATTATTAGACCTATGTTACCCAAAAAACACAAACATAATATTAAAATAAACTTGCACAGTATTTATCCTCAGACATTACAACACCCTCAAAATCCTGCTTTAAATCACCAGGACCATCTTCATCTTTTAGGAATGTCGTGAAAAAAAATAATTTGTTTGGGCGTTACTTTGTGGCTTCATTTCTCATTAACTTTTTTTAAATCTTTATCCTCTTTCCTCCCAGGGAGGGCAGTTTGACTCCTATACATAAAATATTATGCAAATCTTTTCCATTAGCTTAGCTTTTGTAAACTGATCTTGGATAGATTTGTGTGCAGTTTCCAACCTCCAGCCTAACCCTTGGCAATGTCAATGTCAAGGTGACTATTAATGAATTATGATCGCTTTCGCTCATCTCATCTCTCGTTTAATATAATAATAGTCAACTCGAATTCATCATTTTTTCCTCTCACGTTTTCATAACATTGTTCAATACAAAGATTAACTATTTGGCGAATACACTAGTTTCTTAGTTTAGCTTTTACTTTCTTTGTCCAAGACCAAATTGGAGAGAGAGCTTAAAGTGACCCAACCCATGCATCTTTTGATTAACATTAGTTCTGTTATGCTTCAATTAATATATATAATTACGAAGGAGTTTGAATCCCATGAATCTGGTTCCAAAATAATTATTGTATCTAGAACAACAAAATAAAAATATATCATTTTAAATACGCTCCATCCCTGTGGGCTTTTGATATTTCCAGTATTACTGTCAACTGGACAGATGTGGGATTCACTTGTAAAATGACCACCCTCGGTTCGATTGAGTATCAGGATTATTAATCGACATGTACATGTATGGAGTTGAAAAAGTTTGATTGGTTGAGTTGAAAAGGATGAGTTAAATGAGTCGTATATAGCCATTTGTATCACAACAATCATAAATCTGTTTTTTGTCATCACAAGAACCAAAGATATCAACTAATAAAGATTATTTACTATATTGCTTAGAACATCATACAAAATACAGCCGACGCCAAGTCAGAAAAATGGAAGCATCTTCTTTTGTATAATAATAATAATCCATTATGGGAGTAATATGCATAATTACTTTTTTACGTGTAATGAATCCAGTTGCTTGAGTCTCCCACCCACGCCTTTTGTCTGTACAAAAGATGATACAACTTGAATAATTTCTTTAGAAGGCTTTTGCGAAGCTCAACACGTTTTACAATGTCTGTTACTTTTACAAAGTCGTCGAGTCTTAATAAAGTATGACAAAGGTTTTGATGGCTAGGTTCTTTTGTGGACCCTATTAAAATTGCGAAATTGTAAATATTATCATCCTAATGTTCCTTAATTTGGACACTTATGCAAAAAGTACGCGTTAAGATCTTTTCTTTTTCATTATGATTACTTGTGTCGTCAAACTGATCAGCAAAAACGGACAACATTTAGGTTAAATTGTTTTTATTTGATATCGTCACGAATCCTTTTTTAGAGGGTCATATATTGTTCCAACAATTGCTAAAGGTGTTTGCAGGACTATGTTAGTGTCAGAAATAACATATTTTCTTTATTAATTATCTTGTTTGTTATTCACAATCAAGATTATGTTTTTGTTTTTATTGGATATTCTTTTTAGTAATTGTTATTACTTACTTCTTTTTATATAGTAAAGAAACTTTTTTCCGCATTAGTTCGTTATTGATGAAACGACATTTGGAAAGGACCAGAGGCAGCCCACTATCATGAGGTAAATCATTTGGGTGAACCAACCAAATCAGTAAACAAATTTGCATTTAAGAAATACATGTATTCCAAAATATTACTACAGTCTAAAAGTCATTTGAGGAAGAATTTTAAAATTAAACTTTCTATTCATTTAGGATTACATTAATTGTTGAAAATAACTAATTAGTTAAAAGAACCAAAACTATTTTGCATATTCTACGTTTGTGTTTGTGCGTTCAAATCAGATACTTTGTTTAGGTAATAGATTGTCAGTGTCAGCTTTGTGAGAAATTGGAATGAGAAAACTGCACATACAACATATTTCTCTTGAACCTGTGGCATACTGTCAGCCAAATTAACTCATTCTTCCAGGAATTTTCTATTATTTTATGACTTCCGTTTTCTAAACTTCCACAAAGAATGAAAACAAACATTTTCGAAAAGAAAAAATCAGTGGTTTGATCGCCACCTCCAAATTTGATTTAATCGAATTTAATCCAAATTTGTTAGAACTAGACACGTGTATTTAAAAATAAATTGTTTATACAACATTTATTAATGCTGAATGCTGAGTTGGCTGGTATAGGGTAAGAGGTGTAAATATGGTTTACATAATCACGCACAGCCGACAGACACACTATACATGCATATACAATACTGCACTGTATCGTAATCAACAATGCAAAAATAGCTCAAGTACAAAATTAATTTACTTTTAATGATTTTTTCCAGCTCACACTTTACTACATAGGATTTGTCTACAGTACAACGTGTACGTGTTAGAAAAGGATGCTAAAAATGTATAAAATATGAAAGTAGGAATGCACCACATTAATCTTAAAATGAAACATTTTAGTTGTATTTTATGTAATATTATCATGCAACCAACCTTTGCGCTTTGTCAAACAATATTGTGCATGTGATTTAATAAATATTTTAAGACAGTCTGGAATTCCACAATGTTAAAAATCCTCATACTGACGATCAAAGAACCGACTTTTAAAATATAATTTGAAATGTGATTGAGTTCGACAGTTTGAGTAAAAAGCAATTTTTATTATTCTATACAAATACGATCAAATTTTGGTAATTATGTGATTCTAAACTTTATTTTAAATGCTACTTATCCCGAATCCGAAATCGATATGTTGTACTGCTTATGTAATTTAATGAAAATGTAGTAGTTGAAACGAGTTTTATTTGTAATTTCATCAGCAATAAGCCTTTATTGAAAAATTTATACCGACTTCGTCAATTATGTCAATTATAGAATCAATAAATTCAAAGTATGAAAGTTTTAAACATTTATTAGTTATTATTACTATTATTACTATTACTACTATTACTACTATTTACTATTACTTATTATTTGTACATTAATTATTTTTATTATTGTTGGTGCTTAATGTTAAACTTTTATGAGTTCATTTCGATTTAATTTTACACATTTGAGTCTACTAAATGGGTCACTTAAATAGTTAACCAAATTAATAAAATCTCTATTATGCATTATACCATACTAAAATCTAGCCAGTCTAGTCAACAAGACCACTAATGCTTATAAATAATTACTACCACCGTTTTCTCTTTTTTATTCTACCGAGGTTTCAACTATTATAAACTTCTGTTATTAAATTTTCAATATAATATACGACAAAACAATAAAGTTGACTACAACCTTTTCAAAATGCTAAACCTATTAAAAGCTACTTCTAGTATAGTTATTGTATACTTGGTTATTTGTTTGATTTTCACAACGTATGCGAAAGTAGCTACCAAATCCGGAAAGGTGACAAAAAGTACTAGTAAAACAACATACAAAGTCCCAGGTCTGATTATTTTATTTACTGGTGAATTCTTGGTATATTTTGTTATAATTTAATTGCAAAACAAATAATGAAGAAAACTGTTTAGTTTGTCCAGTTAAGTTGGAAAACGTTAAATGCCGTAAACAACACAACCTATGTAGAAACGATGGAGATTGTGCGACAGGAAAGGAGTGTTGTCTAATTCCAACCTGTGGAAGGTCATGCAGGAATGCTAAGCAATTTGCACTAACAACAAAGATTTTACAGGAATAACGTGTATATTATAATTTTACTAGGAAATGAGTCTTTTAATACATAAACATTTGATTGTAAATGTCGAGACTGATAATTATTCATAGAGTAGAAACTAGAAACAATTATGTGTAAGTTACCTAATAGTTAATGCAAATTATTAAGTATTGGTAGTTGCTGTACCTTAAATTATTTGTTATGAGAATTCATGAATGATAATAATAGTAACTTTAAGTCCTATGGCAAACATATTTTAAGGAACTTATTATGATTTATGAGTTCCCAAAAACTAAACCATGCTCCTTGGTTGGGATAAAAAATGTACTTGACCAGAATATTATTTGTTTTTAATTGTCTGTAAGTAAATTTAATTATGCACATCAGCAGGAATTTCTTAATTTAATTGCAATGAAACAATGAATGCACTTTATAATGTTTATGATATTAGTTTGCATTTTAAGCTTTCATTGTGGTTTTGTATGAAGTTGATTTAATTCTTGCCTGTTACATTTTCTTCTTGCATATTGAAAAACTAGCCGATTTTATTTCATACGAAGCAATCGTAAAGGGCAACTTTGTCACGAGCATCTCACTAAAATGTTGTAACGTTAAAAAGATCTCGACGAAAATACAGGCAGAAAATTAAAGAATACGTAGTACTTTGGCATAATAATGAAAGGTAGCATAATATATTGTAATGCCGGTATATCGCTTAAACTAAATAAACCAATAAATCAATTTGGTAGTGAAATTAATTAATGAGAGAAATTAAGATTTGGGAGAATTTGATACAGCTTTGTTCGTTAACAAAATTCTGAATAAAATTTTTTGAAATAATACAGCTCGAGTTAATTTTATTTGTCATAGGATTTAATAATGAAAAAAATTATAACAAAATGCAAAAATAAACATTGAATAGATCCAAACTTTAAAATAATTGACCAATGTACTCATATTTCCTAATAGAGTAGGAAATTATAAGAATGAGAACAAAAATTACAGAACTTGCATGTCACATGTTAAACAGAAATAGATATCTTTGAAAAAGTGAAGTAAAGTATAATTAACATAGGTCATAAGGGTTGATTAACATCAACAGTTACGTCACAATTTATTTTCTTCATCCTCGCAACTCGCAAGCCAAATCTTTATGAAAATTAGGCAAGTGAAATGTAGTTGCATCAATGCCTGGGATTGGTTCCAATGTCCAGAGCTGACCTTGAAATCCATAACCATCACAACGTTGGAAGATGCATAGGGATTTCACAAACAAATTTACTTCTTTCTAAAATTAAATAAAAAGAGCATTTTTTATTACTTCAGATATATTTCAGCAAAATTACAATAATATATCCTTTTCTGTTAATATCAACTTTTGATTGCTTGAAAAACTCTTTGTACTAAAATTAATTTATTACTAAAATAAATAAGGCTTAATTACAAATTAAATATGAATTGAGACAAAAAAGCAAGTGTAAAATATTAACTTTTTTCTTTACCATGTATTCATCGTCCTGTTTGTCAACTAGAGGAACAAAGTATCCAATGCACTGGTAATGCTTACATTTACGGAGAAATATGTGCTTCAGTTCTGTTAGAGAATCAAAAAAGAACGACATTTAATTTTTGAATTTGGTTGAATGACATTAAATTTTTATTAAACTTGGAAAAAAACTAATTTCGTCTGCATGCGGATGAATGTATGTATATGTATTATGATAAATCAGAGACTAGCCCTGAGATTTCTTAATTTTTATTTTTATACCTGGGAAGACAAGTGACTTCGAGATGTCCCAGATTCCACCACCCTCATTGACATCAAGGAAAGGGATTTGATAGTATCGAGCCGAAAGTACCGGTGTATTATCTCGGCACTGCTCACATTCAGAGTAGTAAGCAGCAGTACTAGCTTTATTCAGGAATTCTGGAAAATATTCCCCCAATGCTTGAAGGACCTGAAGATTACAATTGGTAATGTGTAAGTTTTCCAAATTAGTAAAGGTCTTGAGAAGCTTAATCAAGGAGGGTCCATCAATATGTTCAATTCGCAGAGTCTTCAGTTTTTCATGCTTTTGGAGTTTATTGGGAAGTATTCCTTTCCACTCTGTATCGTTTGCAAATCGGAATCTCGCTTCTACCAGATTTGGAAGGTGGTTTATCACGTGACCAATATTCTTCACAAAAGCCCTGTGCAATTCTATTATCTTGAGATTTGGTAGATTTAAAGGGAAAGGACAGAAGCTTGGGGTTGATGGCAAAGTTAACCCTAGATCTGAAATTTGATAAAGCTCCAACGCTTCTAGGGTTGACGCTTGAGATTCAATGAATGTCCTCAACAGACCGATATTAACTTTAAGTGGATTTCCTCCGGCTCCAAGAGCGTATGATGGTGGATTGGGCACAACAGGGTGGTTTTTAATATCCAAATGCCGCACAAGGATGTCCATGTCACACAGCATTTTCAATATTCGATCACTCAATCCTTCTGAAGCACGTGTAATTCGAAGGGAAAACTTGTTCAAGCGAATAGGTCCAAGGCAAGCAAAGCCCGATGATTCTTCAAAAGCCAAATCTTCCACCGTAAGCTCCAAAACATTTGGAAATGTTTCTAGCGTTTCGCTCAAATAAGTTTTAATAGATTGATGAGGGTGTACCCTCAAGTTCAGCAACGGACCACCAAACTTCTCATCAAACACGGTAGACCTGGATGGGAACTGAAGTCTTCGAATGTTTAGAAACTTTAACATCCTAGTGTTTGGACCGGTCGATGGTTCAATGAAAGGAAATATTGATAAGTGAGCTGCGACCGGGGGATTTTCTGTGGTCCAGGTTAGAATCCCCAAATCTTTCAATGCTGGAAGACTCAACATTAAGTTTTTAAGTTCAAGCTGTGTCATTTGCGTTGCGAAAAGCTCCAGCGTTGTGAGATAATTTTCAACAAGGCTTAAGAGTCTTGGCACATTTGGGTTTTCAATTGATACAAATCGGAGAGTCAATCTGGAGTATCGACATCCTCTTTGAGATTTTGAACTCATCATGGTCTTAATCGCATTTACAACTTGTCGTTCGCTCTTTAGCTCTAAAGGGTCAGCAGCTCGAATTTTAAACTCTTTTAACGCATATTTGCGCCATAGAGGATTCACGTCGCAACAGGTTTCTAAATCGCCTTGAGGAAGATTCTCGAAAACCTTCTGCAGAACCTGTAATTTGTTTTTTGTATCATTTTTCAAGGTATAAAAGCATTTCGTTGCTTATAAAAGAATTATCCAAAAAATACAAAAACTTTAATTTAAATTTGATATTTTTTATATGAATTCAAATTATAAAGGAGGCCTGAATTCCTAACTCTTGCCTCTTGCGTTAGTTTCATAATTTGTTTATCTTACTTTTGCATTTCGAACCGAATTGTATTTGTTTATTTGGTGAATAATGCCTTGAAAAATATTCTTATGAAAAAAATACCTACAAGTAACAAAACTACAACAACTACATAAACCTACAATAAATCCACTTTCTACTAACAAATCCTTATCTAAAAAAATATTTTAGCAAATAGAGATTTTCTTACCAATTCAATCATTAGTGGGTGTACCGTGGCCATAGCCATGGCTTTATAATCAGTTATAATGTACAATTTAGTAATTAAGTTAAATTGACGAAAAATCCAAATGCTATTATATACTGTAAAATTATTTCACTCTCTAGATCGCCATTGTGGTGATTGTGAATTGGATTGGGAAATTAGAAGGAACGCAGAATGGAATTAAATATTATTATTATCCCAGCTTTCTACGAAGTGTCTCTTTCCATACTACTATTCTTCTGCATTGTGCGGTAGTGTGAGTTAACGTGCGCATATTTCGGCAACCAATCTTGCTGCTGGATATACTGGACATTGAGGTTGGAGTTGGAGGACGCTTTAGGCATTTACTAAAGTTCTAATGAATAGGCTGTATGAATAGAATTATTTTTTAATTATGAAGTAAAATGACACATTTTTCTCTTGGTCTTTTTAACATAAAATACTGATCTAGATATCTTTCATGATTCATAAGTTTCAGTAAACTATTACAATAAGGATATAAAAAATATCTTTGGTAGATGCATCCAGTAAATGCGGTGAACGGGAAACATTTTGGAAATGTTTTTTGGAATTTGAAAAAATTAAAAAAAAATATTGATGGAGAATTGTTTTATTTCTAAAAAAATTATATCATGTCTGAAATCTATTTCCAAGAAACTGTCTACAAAGTTTGGATTACTTTCCATAAAAGGAGCATAATTAGTTGCTAATTAAAAGAGCTTCTTTATGATTAGCTCTGAGTTTTAGTTGTGAAACACTATTATTGATATTTCTTAATGTTCTGTGTACGTGTCTAAACTTGTTGACCACTTAAATTTAAATATTTTTCTTCCATGTATATGGATGCTTAGTAATTGTTTCTGTGCTAGATAAGTACATTTGATCTAAGAGATACGGTATAGGTCCATGTGTAACCGGATACAGAATTTTATGGCGTTCGTTGTTCTACTTCAGGTCTAGTTAATAGCTGGAAAGCTGATAATACGAAAACTATTCTGGCTGAAAATACAGACAGACTTACACGAGTCTAAAAGGGAGATAGATAATAATATATCAAGGTTAGATCCGAAGGTGAAATTTGAGTAATAAGATTAAATTCTGCAAACAAATTACAAGAGAAATAGTCAATGGGTTCATTTAACTGCAAAAGAATATAAGATTTTGCAATAAGACACCAATTTTAATTTTAAACTATAATTTGCTTTATTAAAACGATTGAAAAGATTTTCAAATGCAATGCATTATCCTGAACCAATGTAGTCAACCACATGCGAAAATTTCATTCCCAAAGCCTCATGTAATTTTTGAGAAGGAATATTAGACATTTCTGCAGCACTGCATGGAACTAATCCAGAGTCGGCAAGTTGTTTCATCAGTGTCTTCATACAAATCTTAGCATATCCTTTACGCTGATGTTCCTTTGTTGTATTTAGCATTGCAATGGTTCCATTTACAAAAGTTAAAACTCCAGAGACTGGTTTTCCGTCGATATAAACCCCGACGGATGTGAAATCGTTTTTTGATAATATATATTGAATGTACTCCTTTGTTCCAGGTCTGCAAAATCTCCAATGTTTGAGAATGAATTCCACTCCATGTTCCATATCCAATTTTTGAATCTCACCTTCATCAAGAGATCTAAAAGATTAACTTGACAATGATTAATTTATTCTTTTAGGGGAAATAGCTTAACCATATTAAAATATTCAACTTAAACTCACTCAATTTCGAAAGATGAGGCATCTGAAATATTAGCATAGTATAAATAACAAGGAAACAATCTCATATTGTTTCCTTTAATGTATCCCCCAATTTCAAGGAACATCCTAGAAATACTTCTGTCCGTAACTGGAAAAAGGTATGGTTTACTCCAATCTATTAGACCCGAGTTGATGAATGCATCTTTGATTCTGTCAGTTATTTCTGGATTAAGAGGTACCGATATATTTATGTCTGCTCCCATGTCCTACAAGTTCAATTTAATTAACTATATAACTATATAAAGCTTTTATGCAAAAAGTTGATGGATTAATAACAGATCAATAAAATTCAAACTTCTCGTCGAGAATGAGCAATAATCCATGCATCGTGTTCAAGATTTCCTTCAAAAGTGTAAATCTTCATTCGATCTTTGTATCTAGGTTGGGTCAGCACCATATTGTGAACCTTGAACGGTCATATTCCATATAGAGTCAATTTTGTGTACCTAATAATTAAGAAAATAACACAAGTATTTTTGTTAGCTTACGTGACAGGACCTAGGTAGTCTCTTTTTAAGCACAATAAGGAGCTTTGGAAAATGCTCTTCTGCAATTAGGACAAATGGATAGACCGAATTTTTGTCGTGATTGTTACCCTCCATTTCAGTACAAACTGTACGCACTCATTAATTAATTATTAAACAACAAAATGGTATTATAAGAACAATTTCCCCTTCCGAAATGGAATGTTAATAAATGTTCAAAGATACTCACCCCGTAACTCGAAATGTGTTTACTATCTAAGTTTTAACTCTAATTGATTCTAGTACGCTTTAAGAATCGACTCAAAACAATTGCTAAAATTGTTAAACCAGAGTTTGATTTTTTACGATTGGATTAAACAGGGATATAATTTTGTTTCAATTCAAGGACAATTTTTTCAACATCATTGTCTATATATATAATCATAGCATATAAAATATAATGGATCAATAAGAATTAACTATTAAATCTGAATTTTAATATAAAGAATCATTTATCATCATTTTGTTTGTAAGACTTCATGATTTATACGACATACGACTGATGGACAGATGAACTATACCAAGGAATCTGGCTGTATGAGTTGTGAAAAGGATTAAAATATTATTACATACCCATCACTCTATTACTAATCCAGAAGAATACTGATGTTTTTATTTTCTCAGCCTTAGAAATTGATCAATAAAATGCTATTTTAGTTTTAAATATTTTAGAAACAGTACAACTATTTCAGTTCTCCGTTAGAATATATGCCACTGTCGATATGAAAAACCTTCATTCCTAATTTTTCGTTCAAAGTTTTTGCTTTTTGAAACCTTACATGAAATTTCTGCTGCGCTACAAGGAATGAATCCATTTTACGCAAGTTTTTATTTCATCGTTGATTTATGCAAATCGCTGCATATTCATTGCGTCTATACTTTTCTGCAGTATTAAAACTTAAATGACCAATTTAAACAGAAAAATGTCCCACACTATATCACATCAAGTAATAAATGTCATTCCATATAATATAATATTTACACTGTATGAACATATTGTAAATGAAATAAATAAAAACAAAAGCATTCAATTTTTTAAATTCAAAAGGTTGAAAAATTCCTAAAAACGGACCTTTTATTCGCATTCATTCTTTATAATATGGCATTACACATTAATAAAATTCATGAACGAGTTACTTTAGTTGCTAGAAAAGCAATGAAATTCCCTTTTCTGACTTTCTGCTCTCTGATTTATATTAGTCTAATTTTTCTCCAGAAATTCAGAATCTACGACAAAATTTTGCCGGACGACATTTATGCCTAAAAAAAATATGCCGGCGACAAATATGCCTAATAAGCGATGATTAAATGTTTCTGAGGACAATTTTTTCTCTGGCATAGTGAATTCGTGAATTGATCAATTTGTTGGTGCTAGAATACCAGAAGCATTTTAATGCAATGCAGTTGTACTCTTGTACTATGCAGTAAAAGAGCTAATTCATTGAGATTGATGGAGAAAATACCCGATGTGCCCTGGTACAGCTAGTACAGCGGGAATGTTGGTTCACATGAGGATAGAATTGTTATTATTTTCTAAATCCCTTATTGTTTTTTTAGAAATTTTGATAATGAAGGACACGCACTTTAAAACGTTACCCTGCAAGCTTTCAGAGACATTAAAACTTAATCAAATTTTTGTGTACAGTAACAGATAAGCAATTGTTTTGTAAAACTTTTAATTCCACCACACATTCGTATATATTTACAATAAAGTAAAGTTGGAAGTTCAAAGTTCAAAGTTCCTGTACGGGTGATTGGCGATTGTGGATTCAATAAACAATAAAAAATAATTTATTTATTTAAATTGGAAATTGGTAAGTTTTGTTGTATTTAATGTAAGTTTCAACTTATAAGTATTGCATATTGTCAATTGTGTATTATTGCCTATTTTAAAAAATTCTTAATTAAATAAAACTGCAGTTCAGTTGCATCCTTGCATCATATTGCATATGTTTATTTTCGTATAATGAAAATTTTTACGATGATGGATTATCATCTATGAACTATGATTAGGACAAACAACAAATCGATAAAAGCCTAAAGTTTAAAGTTTATTTATAATCAAGAATTATTTTTGTCGTTGTTCATGGATTATTGTATTGTAAGTTTTGTAAGTAAATTGTTCATATTATATTAACCTTGTACTTGTTTCCCGAGATTTTGATTTATATCGTCTATCCGATACAATCCACTGTGTCAGGTCATATAGATCAGAGTGTGAAGTGTATATCTTTGATATGGTGTGAAAGTTGTGATTTATAGAACTGATAGAAAAGTCTCTTTCTTTAGGCCATCTGGAACCAATACAATTTTTATTAGCCCAAGCTTCAATAAACAATTAAACTCAAATTCCAAATCATGAATCGTACTTTTACTTTAAATGAGATTGATC